>AYEL01071549.1:0-17159 GCA_000484575.1 Olivierus martensii
TATATATAATCTGTAAAAAGTATTTTAATAATTTTTTTTATAGAAGTAAAATTCAATTTATCAGTTACTGATATGCAAAAATAATTATTTTATATATTTTGAGAAATAAATATAAATAAGGTAGTCAAATATAAATCTTTTGAATGATTTTATTTTGTAAAATTCAATATAAAAGCAAAATAAATGAAATTTATCCATATTTATACATCTGATAATAGCAAAATTTAAGATTATCAAAAATTTAAATATATATAAAAATTCATTTTAAAGATCCTTGAAGAAAAATGAGTTATAACTTTGGGAAAAATTAACAAGCTAATAATATTTGATAAGACAGTGATATACAGTTCAGAAATCACCTGTTCTTAACATTATAAAACCCTTATGTTCCTGAAATCTTTGTATAAATTATAAATCCTCCTTTCATAGCTTTTACATGAACATTTATGTGTGTCTAGGTTAATGAAAAACAGTTTTTTTTTTATTGTTAATTATGCTAATTAAATATCAGATTTGTTAAACACAAAATATAATACTTTATTTTATGTATATTATAACAATTTAAGGCAAAAACTAATAAGGCAAAACTGTAGTGAACAAAAAATTGCATTTTGGTAATGACTGATTTATCATATTCTATGATATTCAACTTCAAAAAAACTTGCTGCCCTATTTAAACCTTTTCACAAAAATAATATGGGAGTTAGAAAAAATCTCATGTAAAATCAAATTTGCTTAAGACAATTGCATAAATAAGCAAAAGACTGAATATTTTATAAAATTAATCTTCCTCTTCTATACTATTTCAGAGTATAAATGGAAGAACAGCAAAATAATAGATAATTTAATTTCCTAAACTAAAAACATTTAAAAATATTGATTGCTTACAATTTTTAATATGCAATATAGTATGTGAAAGTGCATATTTTATATAAATGCACATATTTCTTTATTCTGATGTTTTGGATAAATTAACATCATCTTCAGACTAAATTAAATGTATATTTAAAAAACAAGCATTCAAATAGTTGATGGAATAATTAAATTTGAATTTTGAATATATTTAGCCTAAATATAGGTTATAATTAACCAAAAAAAATATGAATAGACATTTAGAAAAAAATAATAGTATGGCATTAAGGAAATAATAAATCGTAAAAATAGATTGATGCACATCTGATTTACATTTTGCAATATTTTGTATTTTATTATGTATAAAAGATAACATTGATATTAAAATAGATATTGTATTTATTATGAAACTATTTAAAGCATAAATCAGTTATCTTTTAAAATTAGAATCAGTGTTTAAATAATTTCATCATAGAAGATAGCATTTAAAAATTTGTCTATCCATTAATCTAGCAAAAAGAAAATTTTATAATTTCTATTAAAATAGTAACTATAAACATTGTCATCAATATATTTTTTGTAAAAATATTTTTAAATCATATAAAAATTCCTTTCTGAAAGCAATTAGTAATCATTCATATAGTTTCTATAATTTTATATTATGAAATACAAAATATTATGATGATGAATCAAGTTTTAAATTATAATTATGTAGTGTGACTAAATTTTAAGATTGGTTAAAAATTATAAAAGAATTTTTTGTCATGCTTAAATTATTGTTATACTTGACATAACATGTAATTGACAATAATTATTGATTTTTCTATTGCTGAATTAGGGCATAAAATATCCTTGATATCCTACAAGATAACTTTTCGAATTTAACTCACTTGTCAGTTGAATCTTTTTTTTCCTCATTTTTAAAACAAACAGGTCTTTTATATTTGTATATTAGATAACTATAAAATGTAATTAACATAAAAGTATTAATTTTTAATTAGAATTTTTTGTGAAATTTTCAAAATTAATATTTAAAAAATCAAAATATAATTTATAAAGGGGTAACTGTAAATTTAAAGATTCATTTTTTGTTTTAAATTTTATTATTCAATAAAAATAAGCATTGTGAAATTCAGAATGTTGCAGATTGAACAGACCTTTCAACAAAACTTTCCTTGTCATCTTCAAAGCAACAATATAGAGCTTTGAAGAGAAGATTGTCGAAGTGTAATTCTGAAGAAGAAAGAATAGATTCTGTTAAACTATCTAATCAACATATGACATATTATTAGTTTCATATAGTTTTGTTTTATTATGCAAAAAGAGAATAACTTTATTCTGATGATTATAAATATGCACTTTTCTTCTTATTATTTAAAAAAAAATGCATTTAACATTTTAATAGGAGAAAATTTTCTTTCTCTGTTTGCTTTTTATTTATTTATTTATCTCTGATTTATTATATGATATATTCTGTTCTTAATAGTTTCCCTTTAATTAATATTTTATAATCGTAAATTTAAGCATTGCATTATTCCGCAGCACAAAATCAAATATTTTTTCTCCCATAACCATTTTTATAACAACAACTGTAAATAGCTGTATTGAAATATTATAAATATTTCATTTTATTTCCATTAATATGAAAATACTTTAGTAGTATCCATATATATATGTGCATATTATAGTATACATATTATGTAAAAAAATATTAAATTTTGTTTAGAAACAAATTTGTAGCATAAGATATTTAAGGAAAAAAAAGGATTATACAAATTAAATATGAAAATACTTTAGTAGTATCCATATTATAGTATACATTTTATGTAAAAAAATATTAAATCTTGTTTAGAAACAAATTTGTAGCATAAGATATTTAAGGAAAAAAAAGGATTATATAAATGGAGAAAGTGATGTCAAGCTAAGGATTAGTATTCTATTAATAAAAAATGTTCATTCTAAGTCTAATCAGAGAAAAGCCTACAATAACAAAATATTGTAAACACAAATGAAAGGATTAATTTAAAAGAAAAGTTTAAGAATAATAAAAGAAAAATAATGAAAAAAATAATACTGTTGCAAAAAATAAAATGAACAGTAATCTATGGAATATTATTATATTGTATTAAGCAGAAAATTTTTAAATAATATCCAATATGTTTAATATATAAACATATATCATTTAATAAATTACAATCACTCAATACTGATTTTTGTAATCAGCATTATTGAATGGTTATAATTTAAATTCAAAATAAATTTAAAGCAAAAAAAAAATGGATTCCTAATTATTATAAATTATTTTATATTGAAATCTTAATACAGTTAAAAATAAATGTAATAGTTTAAATGAAATATATCAATTTGTTGTTAAAATACAGTAGATTTTAATTTAGAAATTGAGTAATATATCTCAAGTAACTTTAAACTTGACACAGTTTGTTTTTTCAGGATTATTTTTATGATATAGTATTATTTCTCAATAATGTTTATCATAAAATTTAAATCTTATTGCATTAAGCAATATATCTTGACAATAATATCTTATATAAATTTTTAAAGATATTTTTATAATAAAGCACTTAATTGTACAATGCTATTTTTTATTTGAATGAAAATACAGTTTGAATTAGTACTGATCATTTTATTTTATTCCATAACCGTTGTAAGAAAAAATTGAATAAAACCATTGCCATTATTAAGTAATATATTTTTGTTTGTTTAATGATAAGTTCTGTTATCTCTATAATCCTGTTGAATATAAGAGGAGCTATGATTTGGCAGCTGTGCAAGAAAGATGCACATGGAGAAAATTCTTGAAGTTAAAAGATCTTTAGCTTTTCATAGAGAAATTTATCATTGTTTTAGTAATACAATGCCCACGGAGAAAATTCTAGAATTCTCTAATCTTGAACTTAAAAGATCTTTAGCTTTTCATAGAGAAATTTATCATTGTTTTAGTAATACAATGCCCACTTATGTAAAGTGTACATAAGTAAAATATGAATAATAACACATTCATGCAAAGTTTTGAAAAACAAATGAAAATGATCAGTTAGCCTCATGAAAATTTCCCTGAGAAAGAAAAATATAAAATAGAAGTATGGAATTTTTTTAGATGTTACTAGTATGATGAGAAGAAATGGTATTTATCCATTACTTCTCGTATTTAAACATAAAAAAAAAATAAAAAACTGAGAATGAATAAAGAAGAAAAATAAAAATAAAATGAAGTTTTTAATAGTGATAAGTAATAATATGTTTTTTTACAAATCATTCCTTTCAAATATGATATCCTTCATGTATAACATAATTTCAAAGATATTAATTTCTTAAAATTTGAATGGTCATCATTATATAACAAGATCATTCAAAATTTAATAAGGATTTATAGTTTGATTAATTTAAAAAAAATGGCTAAAAAGATGATTTAGCAGTATTAAATTAAAAATTGGAGCTAACTCCAATGAACATGAATAATTAAAATATACAGAAAAACAAATTTTCTCAAATCAGATAAATTTGAATAATAGATATTAAATCTATCAATTTATCTGGGGTTTTATATATATATAAGGTACATAAAAGACAATATATTATAATAATCAGAATTTAATTGAAATCAATTATTTATAATATTGCTTAATTAGGAACAAAAATAATTCATATCAGATATTAAAGTTTATGAACTTGATTTGAAATTTAAGTTTTTTATAATTTATGAATTAAAAATGCTTCATTACCTCAGCAGTGGACTAAAGCAATAATGTTGAAACAACCTATTCAACTTGATCTAATTATTTTTTATTCATAAATTATAAAAAACTTAAATCAGATATTAAGAAGAGTAAAAATATATCTAATTAATAAATATTTATTTTATTGATAAAATAAGTTATGCTAAGAAAAATGAAATTTATCCGAATACTGGAATTTTGTATATATAGTAATTTCCTAAGTTCTGGATTAAATTAGAAGTTTGCAATAAACCAGGCATACTATATAATATTTACTATGTAACCAGTTTTGATAAAGACTACGTTCTTGAGCTATCCTAATAGAAATCTTTAGTGAACTGAGATGCAATCTTAGCTCTCTTAAAGCTGAAAGTCTCTTCCTATCAGTTTTCTTATATAGACAAAATATATAAAACGTTAAATATTATATTGCTGCAGGAATAGATTAATTTTAATAAATAACATATATATACATATATAGAATAGAAGATTGAATATTTTCAAATTAGTAATTAGATCAACTAGTTATAGTTCTCTCATTAATAGGCCATAAAATATTCAATTGGATTTTATTTTCCTCGAGAGATTTACTTCTATTCAACTACGTATCTCAGTATAATTTAGACAATTTTATATATACTAATTAAATATTTCCTTATAATTTAATAATAATACATTTTAGATTATTTTTAAGTTTTAAATATTTGTGCAAAATATTAATCATTATCATTTCATTAGTTTGAAAAAGAAAAATCATAAAATAATTTCCAGGTAGCTTTTTTGCATTTTGTTTATATAACTACTAAATTTAAATAATTAAACTATCCATTCCTGTTGTTTATTCTAAATTTTACATGCAATTTTTTTTTAATTCGGAATATATTTCTAATATAATTTCGTAGATATTAAAATTAATAGGTAATGAAATATGGACTCTGCAAACTTTAAATTAAAAATAAAGCTACTGTTTGTTTTTATTTTAGTTGAAAACTTAGTTTTAAATAAATATAAAAAAAATTGCTTCAAAAAAAATAAAAATTTAATTAGAATAAGATAAATTATTAATCTGAATTTTAAAGAGAATTTTTTTATTATAATGCATATAGAATCAAAATCGAACATGGTACAAAAAAATAAATTAACAATATTCCGTACAAAAAAAAACAACAAAAGCATTCAAACATAAATAGGCGAGCTGCAAGCCTAAGCTGAGTTTAGTTGAACTGCGAGACTTGGACAGTAAAAGTTGATAGTGAGCGATAAATTGTGAAAGCTAAAGTGGACTAAGAAGAACTGTGAGTTATTCTGAATTAAAGGAGCGAAAGTGGACTAAGAACAACTGTGAGTTAGTCTGAATTAAAGACAATGAAAGTGGACTAAGAAGAACTGTGAGTTATTCTGAATTAAAGACAGATTAGTATTATATGAGATAATTTTCGGATTTTGTATTGAATTTAGTTATAGTGAAACAGAAAGTGGAGTAAGAAGAACTGTGAGTTATTCTGAATTAAAGACATAGATTAGTGTTGAGATGATTATCGGATTTTGTATTGAATTTATAGTGAAACAAGATTATTTTGTTGAAGAACTGTCAGTTATTCTGAATTAAAGACATAGATTAGTATTGTATGAGATAATTATCGAAAGTTCTTCTGAATTAAAGACATAAATTAGTGTTGTATGAGATAATTATCGGATTTCTGAATTAAGACATAGATTAGTGTTGTATGAGATAATTATCGGATTGTGAATTTAGTTATAGTGAAACAACATTATTTTGTTTTGTGTGAATAAATTGGACTATCGATTTAGTTATAGTGAAGCAAGATTGTTTTGCATTGTGTGAATAAATTGGACTATACGAAATGTAGCTTATATGAAACAAGATTATTTTGTTTTGTGTGAATAAATTGGACTATATGATTAGTGTTGTATGAGATAATTATCGGATTTTGTATTGAATTTAGTTAGTGAAACAAGATTATTTTATTTTGTGTGTAAATAAATGGGACTATATGAAATATAACTGTATTCACTCTTTATTAATCTGTGTAATAAATTGGACTATACGAAATATAGCTGTATTCACTCTTTATTAATATAAATAGAATACTACTATACGAAATATAACTGTATTCACTCTTTATTAATCTCTATGAACTCGTAAACATGTATTCACTCTTTATTAATCTCTACGATCTCGTAAACCCACAAAACGATTCAGCTGTATTCACTCTCAAAGAGTGAATACAGCCATATTTTGTTTTGTGGGTTTACGATGTCTACGAACTCGTAAACCCACAAAACGTGACAATATGATATCTTTTAATATTATGCAAAACAATCAAAATAAAACCCCAAAAAAGTTTTTTTTTGTTTTCATTTAAAAACCGTGTAAAAGCGAAACCGTGTAAATTGAGTGCCGTGCAAATCGAGGGCTAGGTGTAAGTCTATTCTAAGTATTTTTTTACAGATAATTTTCATTTTGAGATATAAAATAAAAACATGGAATTTAATCAAGAACTTTTATGTTAAACAAAGTGCCATAAAGTGAGGTATGACTAATAATAATTTTGATTTTAGTGAAACAAAAATGAAAATTCAAGAAATAATATCATTTCAACATCATAATTCTTTGAAAAACTCTTTTATTTTAATTCATGGATCATCAAAGGGCATTTTCTTGTGTACAATGTATCTTTGCTATACAAACAAATTTCTAAGTATTTTAGAGAAGAAAGATTCTTTAACTGTTTTAATGTCATCCAATATGACAATATCCAGAATGCTAAAATATTTAAGATTGCAATAAAATGAATGATTTTTGTACAATTTACTAACGTACAATTGATTGCAAAAAGGTTTTCGCTTTTCTGGAAAGAGTTTGGCTTTCTTTCAATTCACAGATTCATGAGGCATTAGTCAAAACTGGATTTGGTTATCTAGGATACAATAGATGCTTCCATATTGTTATAGTTTGTGGAAATGGGAGTGATGGGATTAAACAGATAAAAAAACATATTTAGATAGATAATTATAAATACTTTGTTGTATTAATACTAATACTTGCTTTATAAATATTAATGCAATAATTTTGTACAGAATAATTATTACTTGAATTATCAAGCGATAAGTTTAAAATCATCTACATGTAATAAATGTTATTGTTGTCATCTGTGTTCTTGCTTTCTGCAGAGTATTTAAAGAAAACAATGCCTTGTCCTAAGTCTAAGGATGTTAGAAAATTAATCATTCATCATATATCATGCAAGTATTGTTTAAGTGTCAAGCATAACAGTGTTGAATATTATTAAACAGTATCATGAGAGAGGAACTGTATCTCCTTGCAAATCATCTGGAAGACCTTGACTAGCAACTTGTCATGATGATGCTTACTTAATAGAAAAGTCTGAGGAAAAGTCCTTTCAAATCGGTAGAAATATTACATTCAGAATTAGGTTTATCAGTTTCGTTAAACACTGTGAGATGATAAATATTCATTTAGGGTATTTTCTAACACAAACTAGGGATTTTCATAGCAAGTTAGAAGTAATTACAAATAAAAAGTGAAAAAGTTCTGAGATCAGTGTTTCTTTGTTCACTTCATCCAGTCTGTTTTAGCAAACAAACTTTTAGGAAAACATTATTTTAAAACATTTTAAATTTTATTTAAAAATTAACTTTTGTGAGACACTGCTTTAATTTTAAAAACAATTTATAAAATTTAAACAAATATTAAAAATTTAGTTTTTATAATAATAATTTGTCCCCAAATGCATAGACTCTTCATGTATTTATTATTGTAGTAAAGCCTTTAAGTTTAAAATTAAAACAAATAATGTAAAAGCTATTTAATGAATACATTAAAAACAATTGTGCCAAAAACTATTTAGTTACAATTTCAAAGTACTTCTATTTCAATAAAACCAACAGTTAAAGCTTTATTTTTCACCTATTCATTAGATAAAACATTGATGTTTATTCTTAAAAAATTCTAACTTTCATTATTTTATAAAAGAAAACTATTATAATTGCCATATTAAAAAAATATATTTACTTCAAATGTTCAACATTTATTCCACACTATTCATAATAAAACTATAAAACCATCTTTTAATAATATATCATATAAACTTTGACTTTCTACATTTAATCATGTCGGTTTTCCTCCCTCATCCAGATGCTGGAGTTCCCCTTGCAATGGAAGAGTTCATTTGGCTTTCTATACATTGTTAGCTTTCCTGTAAATATAACCGATTATAATTTCTGCTCATGCAGCTTCTATGAAATAGTTGAAAACCTTTTTGCAACTGATTGTATGTATTAAAATAAATATATAAAACTTAAAATAAGTATTATTTTGTTATTTGTTACAGATAGTTTTCTTTTGAAATCTAAAACATTATAATGATGATGAAGTTAAGCAAGTGATTATCCACTTGAAAAAATACAGAGCATTGAAATCTGATAAAAAATAATAATAATAATCCCATTGTTGTTATAAAATTAAGAAACTAGACTAATCTATTTTAATTTCAGTGACACAATTTTTTTTTGATGAAAAATTGTTTATAGATTTTTTAACATTTATTCGATTAAAGAAATTTTTACTTGATGTATTCAACTAAAATTGATATCTGTTGACTTATATTGAACAATATTATTTCATTTTCAAAAGATTTTAAGCACAAAATAAAAAAGGCAACAAGGTTCAATTGGCAATCAATGTAAACACCATACTGGGGGTTAGTCTTGGTATAGTGAACTTCAGATATAATGAATGAAATATCAGTGTCACTAGAAGTTCATTATAACCAGAGTTGACTGTACACTTTAATCTTGGTTCACAAGAATAAAGTGTTCCTGGAAAATGCTTATAAATCAAGATTTAAATTATCATTAATATCACTGAAAAGATTATTGTGTGTTTGAGTTGATAAAAAGTCAATCATGTTTCATTAAAATATGTTGAAATGCCATCTAATTACCTAAAAGATGACAAAACAGTTTCTATAATTAGCATTAACTGTTATAAAATAATCTAAAAGATGCATTTTTAGAGAAAGTTCCTAGTGAAGCTGACTACCTGTGTGGAAGTGTTATAAAATACACTTCCACACAGGCAGTTATGTTTTGTACTAAAATGTCATGCCTGCCTGTCAGTCATGTTCTGTACTTCATTTGTACAGATCATGATAAAGCTGTCTTTTATCATATAGCAGTGATGTTCAACCTTTTTTACTATGCGAGCTACTTTTCTATACTAAGTTATTCGGCAATCTACTCTCTTATATAAATCACATTCTCCTAATCTGATTTTTTATTAGGTACAACTATGCAGTTAAATGCATTCATTCATTTTGAAGGACCCATTCTTCCAGTCCTAAAAACTTTAAAGAAATTAAAAACTTTATTTGTGTTTTTAAAAATTTATTTATCACTTTTAATACAACAAATAAAACAAATATATTGGAATAAAATATTTATTTTCTATATTTTGTAAAATCAAAGTTAGAAAAACAACAGATTGATTACAAACTCCGTAAGTTATAGGAAATGCTGGTTGATTAATAATAAAGTTAATTTGAAATTTGGCATTGTTTGGAGCTTGCAATATTTTCGTAGTCAGGTTAATATGAAGAAGTGGCCAATCGCAGACAATCATCCAAATAATCATTTGTAATTTGGTTTCTTGATTTTTTTAATAATGCCTTTGTAAAATAAATAATTTATTATATTAAAGTAAAAGATGATTAAAATCAAAAATAAGACAGACCATATGGAGATTACTGTGACCATAACTCGATGACTGTGACTAAAAGTTGGTTCTCACTAGCATGGAACAGCGGCGAAATACGCGCATGTTGTGTGTTGTGGATAAAACAGTGCAATTTTGACGAAATGCCGCAGAGTAAAAACCACTACTGTCCAGTGTCTAAATGGATTTAACTTTTCTGCGATGGTAAAATCCGTTGAGATTATATCTACCAATGAAATCCATGCATTTTGTGACGTTGAATGGTTGGCAACCTTGAGAGTCAAGATGGGATTCTCTTTCATTAAATCTCATCTCTTTAATCAAAATTGCATAGAAACATTGTTCGTATTTCTTCTTATAAATGTTTTAGATCCAGCATTTTCCCTTCCTCGATTTTGTTTCAGTTTCCTCATTTACTGCAGCTAATAGCATCATTTGGTAAACAATACGAGTCTTTCGTTGCCATGCTTCCATTTTGTTTTACCTGAAATGAATTATAGGGACAGTACTAAAAATCTTGGGGAAAGGGAAGCTTATTGCGACTGTGGGAATCCACAAACAGAATTGCCCCCGTGTTTATCTGCGACAGTTTTTGACCATTCCGCATTCTGTGGCGGATAGTGGGAACCAACCTTAACTCTTTGCATTTGACCTCGTTCTCGCAATGCTCTTACATTATCTAGCAACCAAACTTTTGTTTAACACTTGAAATATATACTGTATTAACTTATTTTTAAAAACATTTTGAAGATTGAATTCGATGGTATTATTATTATTTTTTTCTTTTCACTTGCCAAATCGATTAACTCCATCAGACAAAAATTGTAAAAATAACGATTACTTCAAGGTATGCTATCTTATGCATTTTATATGTCGTTAGATAAAAGCTACACCTGTAATAACACGTTCTACAGTGTTTATTTGAATTTATATTTTAAAGGGAATTTTAAAAAACAATTTATTATTTTATAGTTTTCTCTACTTTTCGTTTTGTGGAGTTAATCAATTTAGCAAGTGAGTGGCTCAAATCATCTTCAGCGATATTCAAATAACTACAGAATGCATTTAAAAAAGTTTTTTACAATGGAACATTTTTAATTCCATATTCAAAAAATATAATTAGAAAAAATTACAGTAATAATTTATTTGTCTCTTGGCACCACTCGACTCTGCTTCAGATCCATTGGGCCTCTGTTACTAAAAAGTTGTCCAGTGTAATTTGTTTTTGTCTACATTTTAAAATGTTTCTAAAGTGATACATGGCATTATTATTGAAAATTTTTATGTTTATAGCTTGTGCATTCGTAACTCAAGATATCTTATGTAATCTGAGATGCTTTGTATTCGGAAAATTTGTTCATTATCCGTGGCATTCATGAACCAAGGTTTGACTGTATTCTGTTATGCTAAATAAATACATTTTATTTTAGTTATAATAGAGTATTTTGAATAAATTTCTAATGTTGGACCTTTAATATTTTTATCGACGTGCCATGCAATTCATGTTGTGGCCATTGTTCTAATGGTATTCTAACATGTTCCATGTGCAACACGGATTTAAACTGCTCCTGGTGTCAGGACCTGATGTTTATCGATGACATTCACGTCACAAATTAGTAACCTCCTCCGATCCTTATAATATAAAGCTCCCATTTAGCATAAATAACTTTAAACCATAAGAAATATAATTAAAAAGCACAGCAAGAAAGTAGTCCCAATAAAACCAGCAGTATTTAACATACTAAAAAATGTAAAGGATAAGGAACAAGAAATGATAAAACAAGGAATCTACAAAATACCTATAAATAACTAGGACCTAGAACATGAAGAGTTACTACTTAGGTGTAACAAAAAAGGAACCTCCAAGACAGATTACAAGAACACTGGAAGGACAGGGCAAGCTAACTTAAGTATGGTCCTAACAACAAGATGTTATGAAAACGATGTCATGATAAGGTGGCAAGATGTCAGAATAATCAGGAAATGCACAAGCCATAAAAAAAGATTCCTTACAGAAACATTAAAAATCATAAGAAGGAGCAAGAAAGATAATTTTATTAATGAAAAAACAACAGAAGGGGGATTCTACTCACGTGGTTATATGCTACATAAAATATTTAAAAAATTATTTGAATAGATTTATATTAAGATATTAATTATAGTTATAAAACATGATTTTCGTCTGTTTAATCTAATTTTATTTTTCGAATGCGAAATTACAAATGTTCCAACATAAAAAAATTTCTAAATGCATTCTGTAGTTATTTGAATATTGTTGAAGATGGTATATTCCAAAAAATTGTTAAGATTAATAAAATATGTTTATAAGTTAAAACTATTATTTAAATGCTATAGTTTATTGATTTTTAGGATATGTTGTTATATAATTTGTTAAAATGTTTTAAGAATACTGTAATATTTTTAAACATTTTAAATTTTATATTCTGTAGTTATATTTCAGTTTCATTGATGATAATTTACAAAATAAGCATGTAGATCAGTGTCTGCCAAACTGTGTGCCGCGGCACACTACTGTGCCGCCAGAGATTTCAGGTGTGCCCCGAAAGATTTAAAAATATTTAATATAAAATTCTTGGTGTTTCTTTGTCATAAAATTCAATCCATCTATGAATCTACGTGATAATACAAATAATTAACTTAGTGAAAAGTTATAGCAGTTATTATAGTTATTATTATTGTTGCAATGTTTAACAAAAAACAGCACACAGGAAAGACGTGTGATCATCACGTGATCTTGAAGTTTCTACCCTGTAATTGGTTGTTCGATGGAATGCATAGACGATACGACTACGAGAAGGGGAGTAGGTATTGTTTATTGATGTATAATGTCTTAACGTGTCAAATCACCACTTGGAGGCGATGACCTTTCACCCCTTGAGTAAAACACCCCTAGGGGTCACTGTTGTATCCTTTTTTTTCTTTGTTCTATACCTGGAGTTGACAATAAAACCTGCCTAAGGGCAGTTGTCACGTAATCATAAGTAGTGTAAAAACATTATATTTTCTTTCTGTATTAATAAAATTGAATTTATAAGTAAATTATAATATTAATTATAAATGCTTTTTAATAAGGCAAATATTTTAGGGGTGTTGACATGGACAAATTTATATTAAGATCTGATAAAAATGAAAAAGAGAGGCAGAAGGAACAAAACGAAAAGCATAAAATGTCCACTTCATCAAAACAAAAATATAATGAATCTTATATCGAATATGATTTTATATTATCCAAAAAAGACAATTCAGTTCCTTTTTGTTTGATTTGTTTGACAACACTCTCAAATGAAGCGATGGTTCCCAGCAAACTGCAGCGTCATTTAATAATTAATCATCCACAATATAAAGACAAACCAAAAGAATACTTTGAGAAGCTGAGAAAAAATTTACACATCAATCAAAAAGGCTAAAGACATTTTACTCAATTCCCGTCAAAGCTCAGATAGCTAGCTATAAGATTGTTCAGCTTTTGGCAAAGAAAAAAACCACATTCCAATTCTGAAAACATTATTTTACTGGCATTGAAAATTGCCATTGAATCAATGATTAATAATGAAGCCATCGAAAAAATTAAGCACATTCCTTTGTCAGCTCATACTATTTCGCGTAAAATTCAAAACATGCTGTTAAATATTGAAAATCAGATCCGAGAACATTTTGCTGATGCAAAGAATGAACTCAAAAACTTGTGGGCCTTATAAATCAATGAAAGTACTGACATCAGCAACAAAGCTCAGCTAATTTCATTTCTGCGAATCATTAAAGGTGGCAAAATTATAAGTCAGTTTTTCTTTTGCTGTGAATTGAAAGAAAGAACGACAGGAGATGTCGTCTTTGATTTGGTAAACCAAAATGTTGAATTGATGGGGATGCAGTGGCAAACTTGTGTAAGTGTTTTCACTGATGGCACGCCTTCTATGCAGGGTCAGAAAAAAGGCTTTGTGGCTCATATATTACAAAAAAGTCCACAAGTGAAGATTGTACACTGCATGATTCGCCGCGAAGTTTTGGTATCAAAATCTCCAGCTAATGAGCTCCTGAAAATGATGGACAATGTTATCAAAGTGGTAAATTATATAAAATCAAATTCCCTCCGTTGCAAACTTTTTGCATCTCTATGTGAAACTATGGACTTTGATTTTAAGTATTTGCTGCTTCATACCGAAATACGATGGCTTTCAAAAGAAAAAGTATTTGCACGATTTATAACATTAAAAGCAGAAATTATTTCTTTCTTAGATGTTGAAAATTCAGGATTTAAATTTCTTCACGAGGATGATTGGTGGCTAAAGGTGACATTCCTCAACGATCTTTTTGAGAAACTGAATGCTTTAAATTTGAGTTTGCAAGGAGAGAACAAAAATATCATTACAATTACAGGCAAATTGAAATCTTTTGCTGACAAGTTAGAGCTGTGGATAAGAAAAGTTAAAAACTCGCAGCTTGATTGCTTTCCAGGCTTAAACGCTTCGCCAAACAAATTTAAAATTTTATCAGAAGTGCAAAAGACAGTAGAAAACCTCTCTACATCATTTTCTAACTACTTTCCTTCATTTGACTATCAAATGTATGAGTGGGTTATCAATCCTTTTGTAAAATACCATGATACAAACCTGACATTAATAGAAAAAGAAAATTTAATAGACTTGAGAAATGACCCTGTGTACAAAGATTCACATTCTGAGCTAGAATTGTCAGCATTTTGGATTTCACTCTGGAGTCAATATCCTCGATTAGCTACTACAGCCATTAAATCCTTGTTGCTGTTTGGATCGTCGTATCTCTGCGAATTAGGTTTCTCAGCTCTCATGGAAATGAAATAAAAAAAACGAGAACCATTACAGATGGTAAATGAGGAGTTACGTGTATGTTTATCTAAAATAGAACCATGTCTTGATATAATTATTTCTCAAAATCAATCTCATCCTTCTCATTAATAAAATTATTATTTATATTATCTACTTATGTAATCTCGATAAAACAATATTATTTTATTATTGTTACCTATATTAATATTTTGATTCATATTAATAAAATAAATTTTTTTGGATTTTTATTTTGATGTGCCGCAAAAGAAATTTCCCTTGTTCACTGTGCCGTGAAATAAAAAAGTTTGGCAGACACTGATGTAGACATTAGTAAAGAATTTTTGAGTTCACTGTTCTAAAATAGAGCTGCTGATGGCAAATTATTGCTGAAAACATAAGGCATATGCAATATATGTAAACTTAGGTTTCTTTGGTAGAAAAATTTCTAGTTATCATAATAGTGCTTATATGAATGAATTTTAATAATATAATACAGTGGGTGATCGATTAACGAACACATGTTCGGATAACGAACACCTCACAGAACAAACTGTGGACCTGACAGATTGAAGGAATGACAGGTCAGCCCGATGGCTGTGTGGTAAAGCTGTGGCTTAATATTCTGGAAGATCTGGGGGTCCCACTCCTCCAATTTTTCAGGAGGGATCTGGGCCCGGCCCGTTGAAATTTATCCTTCAATCTTCCGGTTGACTCCATCATGGGTGTTGGTCAGCCTCATTTCAATCTTGCAGTTGACCCCATCATGTGTGTTGGTCAGCCTGTGATGATGATGGCTCTATAAGTGGCTGCCACAAGATAAAAATATTCCTTGAGGATATTTTGGCTTAACTACTCTAATGGAATAATAGGAATCAAAATTCGTAAATACAGATAACAAATTCAGAGTTTTACAACTACAGTAGAGTGTAATTAATAATAAACGTGAAACATTTACCTGAAAATACCTGTATAAGCGAAAATAATTTAATAAGGCTTAGGCCTTGTATGTTCTTGGACTTATGAGCAAGGATGGATGAACAGTAGTTTTTCCAGATTAAAATGAATTTGGAAACAATGTAAAACAAATCAAAGATTTATTAAAGAAGGTAGGAGAGAGATTTTACCTTAAACAAATCAAAGATTTATTAAAGAAGGTAAGAGAGAGATTTTACAATATTTATCAGCCTTAGAATGGCACCCATATCAGGTTGAGGTCAATAGGCTTGGGGATCTCTACCACGACAATGTTATTAATCACTTCCGAAAAATCCTGAAGGAGAAGAAAAGCAATCGACATTGGACAGATTCTTTATCGGAAAATAAACATAATAGATTAAAATGCAAAAATATGTATGTATATATTATTGTTATTACATATAAATAAACTTAGTAGTAAGAAATTACACTCAGCCCTTGGTTTACACGGTAGATACGTTCCTGGAAAAATTGTGCAAACCGAAACCGTGTAAAAGGAGACGCAGAATTCATACAAAATAGAAGGATATGTTCAATTAAACTGTAAACCATGTAAATCAATCTAAAGAAGATAATGCAAAATCGAGGATATGTTCTTTATAACCGTGTAAAATGAGATAAGGATTAAAGGAAATAAAGGGGATTGGTTCATTAATTTTTAGAGACAGTTTAATGCTTATACTTTTTCAATTTATTTTTGAAAATGAAAACATAAACATTAATTAACATTGAATATGGCACAAAAAAATTAACAATATTCCGTACAAATAAAAACAACAAAAGCATTTGAACATAAATAGGCGAGCTACAAGCCTAAGCTGAGTTTAGTTGAACTGCGAGACTTGGACAGTAAAAGTTGATAGTGAGCGATAAATTGTGAAAGCGAAAGTGGACTAAGAAGAACTGTGAGTTATTTTGAATTAAAGACATAGATTAGTGTTGTATGAGATAATTATCGGATTTTGTATTGAATTTAGTTATAGTGAAACAAGATTATTTTGTTTTGTGTGT
>AYEL01071550.1:0-43548 GCA_000484575.1 Olivierus martensii
GAAAATTCTGTACTATACTGTATGTATACGATAGCAAAGCTAAATAATAGTACAGTAATGTTAAACAGTTAATGGCAAAAAGCCCATCTTTCTGATGTTTCACCCCTTCAAAGCCAAGTGACTGTTCTTGGACTGCTTCTTGTCTGGTTTTACTAACCGAAAATTAACGGTAATTTGTTAATTGACATCATAAAAGGAGACACAGCTTTGTTAGTAAGACTGGTCTATGCTTACAACTGGTATTAATCGAATATTTGCTCACACTAACTGAAAAATGGTATCAATTTTATAAGTGGCACTAATCGAAATCGCATTATTTGAACTAGCACTAATCAAGGTCTACATGTACTTATTTATTGCAATTCAAGACAGAAAAGTCTTTGAAATCATTTAATTTTCTTATTGATGTTTATAAATATCAAGACTAGAAAGTAAGGAATTAAGAATCAGAATAAATAACAGAATTCAAGGCAGGATAATATGCTTGAATAAATCATCAGAAGTGGATGAAATTATCATGTTCAGCTAAAATAATAATGATTATTTTATATATACAGTATTGTGATTAATTAATAAAACTTTATGTATAATTGATTAATTTAGAAAAATTTAATTTTCCATTATGGAAATATTCCATACTTTATATTTTAATAACATTTGTTTATTTAGATAAAAGTATTTGGAAATTTATATTTTTATAAATAAATTTAAATCAATATGCTACCATAAAATTTAAATAGTTTAATACTATATTCCTCATTACATGATGATAACATCTTTATTCAAAATCATAATATTCATTATGGGAAAGAAATAGAATGTTAAACACTTTAAGAGAAGAGACAACAGTTTCCTTTGATGCATGATGAAGTCATATTTTGTGGAACATATTTCTATTCAGTAAAAAAGATTTATGGTGTAAGCCAGTGATTTTCAACCAGTGTGCCATGAGAGGATCTTAGGTGTGTCGTGAAAATTTTTAAAGATCATTAATTAAATTATTTTTGAAAGAAGTCCAAAGCACAATAAATGTACATATAAAAATTAAAATCTCTTTAAATTGCTTATACGAGTATATCATTGTTATAATAAATGTATACATAGTATAATAAAAATATATATATAGATTAATGTTCAGTATCAAACTGCTTAAACTTTCTAATTCTCACACTTAAAATAACAGCACTAACTGCAGTATAGTTAAAAAAAGTCCTCTTTACTATCAACCTTGTACAAGGTTGATAGTAAAGAGGACTTTTTTTAACTATACTGCAGTTAGTGCTGTTATTTTAAGTGTGAGAATTAGAAAGTTTAAGCAGTTTGATACTGAACATTAATCTATATATATATTTTTATTATACTATGTATACATTTATTATAACAATGATATACTCGTATAAGCAATTTAAAGAGATTTTAATTTTTATATGTACATTTATTGTGCTTTGGACTTCTTTCAAAAATAATTTAATTAATGATCTTTAAAAATTTTCACGGCACACCTAAGATCCTCTCATGGCACACTGGTTGAAAATCACTGGCTTACACCATAAATCTTTTTTACTGAATAGAAATATGTTCCACAAAATATGACTTCATCATGCATCAAAGGAAACTGTTGTCTCTTCTCTTAAAGTGTTTAACATTCTATTTCTTTCCCATAATGAATATTATGATTTTGGATAAAGATGTTATCATCATGTAATGAGGAATATAGTATTAAACTATTTAAATTTTATGGTAGCATATTGATTTAAATTTATTTATAAAAATATAAATTTCCAAATACTTTTATCTAAATAAACAAATGTTATTAAAATATAAAGTATGGAATATTTCCATAATGGAAAATTAAATTTTTCTAAATTAATCAATTATACATAAAGTTTTATTAATTATTCACAATACTGTATATATAAAATAATCATTATTATTTTAGCTGAACATGATAATTTCATCCACTTCTGATGATTTATTCAAGCATATTATCCTGCCTTGAATTCTGTTATTTATTCTGATTCTTAATTCCTTACTTTCTAGTCTTGATATTTATAAACATCAATAAGAAAATTAAATGATTTCAAAGACTTTTCTGTCTTGAATTGCAATAAATAAGTACATGTAGACCTTGATTAGTGCTAGTTCAAATAATGCGATTTCGATTAGTGCCACTTATAAAATTGATACCATTTTTCAGTTAGTGCGAGCAAATATTCGACTTTTAAAATTGATACCATTTTTCAGTTAGTGCGAGCAAATATTCGATTAATACCAGTTGTAAGCATAGACCAGTCTTACTAACAAAGCTGTGTCTCCTTTTATGTCGTCAATTAACAAATTACCGTTAATTTTCAGTTAGTAAAACCGAACGAGTCAATTAACAAATTACCGTTAATTTTCGGTTAGTAAAACCGGACGAGGACAGTCCAAGAACAGTCACTTGGCTTTGAAGGGGTGAAATATCAGAAAGATGATTAACAAATTACCGTTAATTTTCGGTTAGTAAAACTGGACGAGGAGCTGCCAAGAACGGTCACACGATTTTGAAGGGGTGAAACATCAGAAAGATGCAAATTACCGTTAATTTTCGGTTAGTAAAACCGGACGAGGAGCAGTCCCAACGGTCACACGATTTTGAAGGGGTGAAACATCAGAAAGATGGGTTTTTACTTTTTCAGAAAGATGGGCTTTTGTCACACGATTTTGAAGGGGTGAAACATCAGAAAGATGGGCTTTTTGCGGTAACTGCTTTGAAGGGGTGAAACATCAGAAAGATGGGCTTTTTCCGTTAACTGTTTTATAGATTACTGTACTATTATTTAGCTTTGCTATCGTATACATACAGTAGAGTCGTTACTGTACTATTATTTAGCTTTGCTATCATATACATACAGTATAGTATAGAATTTTCTCTTTTAAAAAGTATCGAAATGGATAAAAGGAAAAACACTTTCTTACTATTATTTAGCTTTGCTATCGTATACATACAGTATAGTACAGAACTTTCTCTTTTAAAAAGTATCGAAATGGATAAAAGGAAGATCGGAAGAGCAACATTACTGTACTATCATTTAGCTTTGCTATCGTATACAAAGATTACTGTACTATTATTTAGCTTTGCTATCGTATACATACAGTAGAGTCGTTACTGTACTATTATTTAGCTTTGCTATCATATACATACAGTATAGTATAGAATTTTCTCTTTTAAAAAGTATCGAAATGGATAAAAGGAAAAACACTTTCTTACTATTATTTAGCTTTGCTATCGTATACATACAGTATAGTACAGAACTTTCTCTTTTAAAAAGTATCGAAATGGATAAAAGGAAGATCGGAAGAGCAACATTACTGTACTATCATTTAGCTTTGCTATCGTATACATATAGTATAGTACAGAATTTTCTTGTTAAAAATTTCTCATTAATTGTCTCTAAGTTACTGAATCTCATCTTTCATGAGATTCAGTAACTTAGCTTATTAGTTCTATCTGGAACTAATATACTGATTCAATAAAGTTGCAACACTTAATCACAAATGGGACTATCCACTCAGAATTGGTGGCCAGGCGGCGCTCAACTTCCACTTTCGATTCGCTATTTTGGTTTCGATTTGGCGGTTGGTTTGATGATGGTATGAGATGCAATTCCTGGTAAGTTATTAATTTAGATCAGGGTTTCCCAACCTTTTTCTCGCATCGATCCCTTTTAAAAGAATGGCTTCCATCATGGGCCCCCTTACATTTTCCTCTATAACATACAGCATACAACATAATCATAATACAAATAATTGCACATAACCTAAAGATAACAATTTAGACTAAGAATATGAACAAAAGTTTTGAAAGAAATAGTTTATTAATTTATGTTTTATTATTTTTTGCACTATTATTATTTTTAATTTTACTAATATACAGTATACAAGTTTTCAGAAACGAAATCACATATTCTAATTGCACAAAAGTTCGATATTAATTAATGTGATGATTGAGTTTAATGTATTGATGCAATTTTTTTAATATTTGGCATAAAATTGCTTAACTTAATTCTTAAAATTCTTTAACTCTTCCTCGTTCAAAAATATTCAACCGTTTCTTGTTTTCCATAGTAAATTATTGACTTGACTAAAGCCTGCTTCCATTAGGTAAGAAGAGGGAAAAATCCATAATGCTGGTTCGGTAACAATTTTTATATCAGGATATTTTTCTTGGATGACTTTTAAATTCCAAAACTTAGCATACCTGTGTGTTTCAAATAAGACTTGTGCTTGATCATCCTCCTTCAATGCAATCAACTCTTCTTGTATCATAATATCAAAATAAGATATATCACAGTGAAGCGGTTCTATGATCCATGCTGGCACATTTAAATTTTCAAGATCTTGAAAGCAACCATTGAAATCTTTTAAATTTTGCAAATGTCTTGTATATAACAATATATCTTCTGAGGAAATACAATCTTTTTCAATAACGGACAATCACAAATTAAAAATTAATATATTTTAAAAAATATTATTGGTTTTAAAAATATATTAAATAATTTTAGTATATTTTTCCCTTATATTTATTTCATATGATTTCTTTCTTACCTCATGATATAGCTTTATATCAATATACAATTATGAATTTTATTAATAAATTTTTTTTAATCAATCAGATCTTGATTATGCCGATCAACTGCCGGTGCATATTCGGCTATCGACCCCCAATAGACCCCTTGATCATCATCGATCCCCTTTAAAATTTCATTAATCCCCAGGGGGTTGATACCGAATCTGTTGGGAACCCCTGATTTAGATGATGAACAACAATGTAAAATATGAATATAAATATTTCTTAAACAGTTAGTGTTAAGTTAGTATTCTGGTTATTCATCGTGAGGTTGGCTAATGGCCGGAATCTCACAAAGCAAGAACCAATTACCATATTTTACATATAGTTAATATTTCGAATAGTGCAAGAAATTCTTGGAACCAATTATTCGCACTAACAGAGGCCTACCTGTATAGTAAAAATTTGTTGAACAAACAGAAAATATAGTAATTTAAATACAATTTTTTTTAACTTAAATATTATTTGGAACTTTTATGAAAAAGAAAACAAACTGTAAGTATTTTGACCTTTATCATATAAATTGAAAATGAATCTGCTTAGCACCAGCATTGGATAAAATATTACATAGTTCCAAGTCTAATGACAAACATACTACAGATCTTGGCATTTGTGACATATAAATACTGAATTTGAACAGTCTCATATCACAAGAGACAGAGCTACCATGAAAGCAATCATAAACATTAACATTTGTGCTTGGTGTAAACCAACCTTAAGACTACAGAGTTATGTAATAAATTTTAATATCATTCAACATAGAAATTATACCATTAATAATGATTTTAATGACAAACATTTTAATCCTTTAATTTTAATTATTACAAAATAAAATCAAAATATTTCCAAAATAATATATTTGGAAAATAAACAATTGGTTCTTTTCAGAATTGCTTGTTAATTCATGTAATAATTTATTTCTTTTAACCAGATATTTTAATTTCTGCCTGTAATCACATGCCAGTGATTGATTAAAATTAAACCTAATTTATATGCAAAATATTAAGATTATCATATCTCGCTTAATCTTTCATGAAATCTTTTGAATTTTCAAAATTTATAGAATATTTTACCCTCTTTCTAATAATGTAAATATTTTTTTTCACTTTTCCATATATCAGATTGTGGAAAACACGATTTTTTTATATGAAATCTTACCATCCAATAAAATAATTGCAAGTTTTAAATAGTCATATCTCCTCTGAACAAAACAATCCATGAATGAAAAAATTTGGTCAAAATTTTCACAAATTATTTATAAAAAAACCACAAGTTACATAACTTTTGTTGAATGAAGTTGCTTCATATAATTATTAAAAAATCACACAAATTCAATGAAATGTTTTTTTTTTATTAATATTTCATATTTATTAACTTACATCATTTGCACAATTTTTAGCATTATTTTTATAAATTTTTTAATTTATTTTAAA
Organism: Olivierus martensii; assembly: GCA_000484575.1. Taxonomy (NCBI): domain Eukaryota; kingdom Metazoa; phylum Arthropoda; class Arachnida; order Scorpiones; family Buthidae; genus Olivierus; species Olivierus martensii. The sequence continues at coordinate 6,043 of AYEL01071550.1, forward strand.
ATTCCAGTATTCATCTCATATAAACAGCTATAATATTCTTTATGTTGCTCTAATTCAGGGGTGAGCAATTATTTTCTGCTGTGTGCCAGATAAACAATTTTCAGGATGAAGTAGGCCATAAAAAAATTGAAAAGTACCTAAGAGCAAATTTAACCTTACTGTGCTGCAATTATGTAATTATTGATTAATGTAATGAAATTATTAATGATAACATTAGGTAATCATTAATAATTAATAAAAATTACTTTGACTTAAAATGACTACAAAATTCAAGCAAGATTGATTCTTGCACAAACATTTTCCTCTCACCATCATATGGGACAAGAATAATGGTTGTGTCAATTTATCTGCACATGTTCTTGTCAATCTTGCTAACATGTGTTTATCACTTTTGTGATACTTACACAAAGAATATATTCACGTATCAATATTATTTAAAAAAATATATTTTTCTTCGATTTGTTGGTATGCAGAGTTCAAAATTGTCTGTAGAAACTTTTTTCATTAGAAACATTAGAAAATAATTTGTACTAAGAATTAATAAATTCAGACAATTTTCTTTAAAAACATAAGTATTTTTATTAAACTGATTGATTGCTAACAACCTGCTATATCAGAATGTTACAATATATTAGATACCTATTTAATTAATTTTGTAAAAACAGATTTACAAGTTAATAAATGGTGAAATTTACTATGTTCATGGTTAATTACATCATCAAGATTTGGAGTAATCTTGCTAGTATACATGTATTCTGTACAGAATAACCATTATTTTATTTTTCTTTTTATCTAGAATTTTACACGTGGGCTTGAAACTGTAATGTGTTCTAACTTAAGCTGCAGGCAGTATAAGATGTCTTCCTGGGCCAGATCCGGCCCACGGGCCGGCTTTTGCCCACCCCTGCTCTAATTGGACTGCAGATAGTTTATTGTAGCAATTTACTCAATATCACATGCTGTGGGATAAAGTAGGCTGCAATTTTCTGGAAAGTGAGTGGCTGCTGTAAAGTAATAAAAGTACTGTTCCCATTTAAATGACTGCAGGATGTTTACATTTCATTTTCCATAATTTTCTTCTAAATTTTAGTGAAAATGTAACAAAAAATTGGATATCTTTCTTAAGATATATTTTTATTTATTTTAACAGAATTAACCAATATTTTCCTATTATCTACAATATTTTGTTTCAATCTTCAGCATTTTATAACTCATTGTATGAAAAATTTGATTTTATTTAAAATTTCAAAAATATTATTTATCTTATCTCAAAATTGGAATAGCTTTGATATATTAGACTACAAATTGGCAAAATGGGATAAAAGAAAATCCAAATTCTACTAATCAGTTCCATTCAAAATAATGTTTGTAAAAACATAATTTAAAAAATATTTTGGCAATTAAAATTTTATGAACCACCATCAAAATGTATATTTTTACATAATCAACATAAAAAAAACCGAATCACAATATCTGAATTAATAAAATCAGGATTAAATTTTTTAATTCTTTTTTTATAGTTTTTTATTTAATCAGTTTGTTATACACAGCAAAGGCATTGAAGGTTAATACAAAAAAAACAAGTTAGTAATGATCAGTAAATCATTCATATGATCCTTTCCATTAATCAGTTTTATGTTTTATGTTTTTTTTAAATTTGAAAATGATCAAAATTTATCATTATTACATTAACAATAATGATAATCTTACAAATATTCAAAATTCAATAAATTATAGCACTTAATAATAGTTTGAACCTATAAATGTATTTTATTTATTGTAATGTTTTCGGAATACATCATCTTCAGCAATATTCGATTGTATTTAAAAATTTTCAATGAAGATTTCAACATTACATGTGAATTTCATTTAATTTCATTTAAATTCATTTTTTGTAAAATATCTTACTCTTGGCATAAAATATTAGTGATCCTATTTGATACTAGTGCTGTTAAATAAAGTAGTCAAATATTATGAGCCTTGATTCTATTATTAGAAATTTTTATTATTAAACATAAGGCAGTATTAGTTCAAATATATATTGATTGATATGAATGCTCGATATGTTCAACCAAAATAGATTCTTAGATCTCTAATTTATATTATTTTATATAATAATCAAATATTTTTATATCTTGTTAAAATGAATATCTTTTTTCTTGTAGGTTGCCAAAATTGAAATTATAGAAAAACAAATGAATGAATTGTTGAAAATTAGAGCAGAAAAATTTGTTCAGCGAAGACAACAAGATATAAGAGATCAAGCTGATGAATATTCCATTATCTCTAGTAAGTGTTTTTAAAAGTACAGGTGTATCTTACTTTTAAAATGCTTTGTTAATATGGTGCTTTTCAATTATATTCATGTTTACTATTTTTGGCATTTGCCTTGCTCTTAAGGCAATTTTTGGTAGTGATGTGCACATTAACTGACTTTGAGTAAGTCAATTGACATCATTTTGTTATCTATACTCAGTCTGTTTTTAGATCTAAGAGTATTGCACACTTAATAAATGATAGTGTAAATATATTTTTTTTGCAGTGAAGCAGATAAAAAACCATTTTATCTGCTTCACTAATAAATGTGTAATCATATAAAAGCTTTTAAAGCAGAGAAAAATATTTATTTTATAATTAAAATGTTTTCGATATTAGTCAAGATCATCATCAGTATATATATCATAAATTAATATTTGGATATTAGAATGGAACAGGCTTAAAAATTCAAAAAATGATTTTAATTTATGAGATTATATATAAATAAGCTAAATTTAAATATCAAGCATTTAAACATATATTATTAAGGCATTAAAAACATATTCACAGAATAAAAATTATTCATAGAGAATAATGTTAATTAGCAATTAAAATCTAAATATTTTATATACTAAATGTAACATCTTTAATATTATTTTTCATACACCAGCACCAGGCTGCAGAGAGTTTCTTGGAAGTATTGCCATTGATTACACATGTAAATTTCTCCTTTTCTCTGTTTTTATTGCTTCCATCACATTCTTATAGGCATTGCATTTAATAGACTTCAACACTGTTGCCTCATTCCATATTATTCTAATATCATCATCATAAATTTTAGAAGATAAAATAGTCCTCTGCCTTTTTAAAGTTATATCTTTATAATGATCTTTCAGTCTAACACTCAAATTTATGTTAGTATGATGTTATAACATTGGCATTCAACATTAAGCACTATCTATACCATTCTGACCGATGATTTTTTAAAAGTCTCTCTAAAGTTTCTGACTGGTTGTATTGATTTGAAATTTTTATGAATACAGGCAGGCCTCGATTAGTGCGAATATGGGTTCCAAGAATTTCTCGCACTATTTGAATTCGCACTAATCGAAGTATTAACTATATTGTTCTTGCTTTGTGAGATTCCGGCCATTAGCGAACCTCACGATAAATAACCACAATATTATTAATTAAGAAATATTTATTTTCATATTTTTTACATCGTTGTTCATCATCTATTAATTATTACTTACCAGGAATTGCGTCTCATATCATCATCAAACCAACCGCCAAATTTACCAGGATTGCGTCTCAAACCATCATCAAAACCAACGCCAAATCAAAAGTGAAAGTTGAGCCCTGCCTGGCCGCCAATTCTGGGTCAAGAATTGAGTGGATAGTCCGATTTGCGATTAAGCATTTATGTGTATATATATATAATTGCATTGATCAATCATAGAATTTACAATTACATCACGTTCATAAGTATGAGTGATCATAAGTCGAGGATTATCTATATATACTGATCTAATTCCACCAAATATATCTGATACGATCAGATATATTCTATGTGACATTTATTATAATTTTTGGAAATTAAAAAACTATTTTTTTATATCTTTTTATTTTTGTATTTTTGTAAAATATATATAAAATCCAAAATATCTTCAATAGAACTTAATTTTCATGAATCTTATAGAGCAAATCTAACTAGAAAAATAAATCTGAATTTGTATGTATATTATATTGTTTTTGTATTATATTTTTCTGTGTTAATTTATTTCTGGAAATTTTCAAAATGATAATTCAAATAAATTTATGACTATTAAAATTATCATAAAATAATATATTAAAAATCAAAATATAATCAAATAAAATACTGACTTAATATTTTTAATTGTGATTACCCTGTTTTTACTCTTAAAGGTAAGAGATGTTTTAAAGATACAGCATATTTTTTCAATCCTTCTCGCTTTTTATACTTCACAGTAACAGTTGTTGGTTGATAGACAGCATGAAAAGAGGAATTTTCATCAATGGAACTATATTTAAAATAAAAATAAGCAATTAAAATTTATTTTTAAACTACAAATCTATACTTTTATAAAATTCAATAAATAATGAAAGAAAACAGAATTTTTATTTGATACCAAAAAATAAAAATTATCTTTAACATCTTATAATATGACTTCTTTATTTGCATTTGGTTAATTTGCCTTAACAAATAATTTTAAGTTGTATTTATTTTTACAGTTTTTTTATTTTAATAAAATAAAATTAACACAAACCATAACTAAAAATGTTATCTTCATCTAAAGCAATCCTGCTTTGTACAATTAAAGTTAATCCATTTTAATATGACAAAATTATTTGATGATTCTCAAACTGAGATGAAATAGTTCAGATTTATCAGGCAATAGTCAATTAATGAAAACAGATCAATCAATTGTCTAGTTCATGGGTGTCCAATCTTTTGGCTTCCTTGGGCCATATTTGAAGAAAAAAATTGTCTCGAACCACACACAAAATATACTAATTCTAACGATAGTGATTAAGCAAAAAGTTAGTAATAACGTACAATATATAATATCCACCATGACAAATCAGCAAAAATGTTGTAGCATAATAATAATTGATTTATTTCGTTCAGAAATTTTTAAAAATCATTGAGCAGGTCAAGTTTTAATGAAATAAGAAATATTTTAGGAAATAGAAACAGGAAATATAGATAAATATTTAAATAATAAAAAACTTCATTATTTTTTATATATTTTAGTACAAAAAAGAAACAAATTTATTTTTCTTTATTAGTGGGATATTTGATTATGTTAAGGCAAATTTCAAAAAATAAAAAAAAATAAGTACATAAATCAATAATGTTTTAAGGAAGTTTACAATTTTATGTTGAGCCATGAGTTGGACAGCCCTGGTCTAGTTACTGATTAATTACCCATGAGTCAATAAGATGGATTGATGATCACCTACCAATTAATCTGTGCATTTCTAATAAAGCTATGATTAAAAGTTAAGGCAATGTTTAAATGATTTATTAGAAATAAGTCAGATATTTTGTTATATTTATACATATTATAAATCTGAAATGCCTGAGCGTGCATGTACACTTATAACACAAGAACAGCTGAATGGATTTTTATGAAACAACTTTTGTTTGTTAGGGGATATAGGTAGGGAGATTTGAAGATAGGTTTGATTATTAGAAATTTGTCTTTTTAATTATAATTGGTGTAAATTACTTGATAAAGATCAAAGATGGAAGATCAACGTTATTTGAATGACCTCATTGGGTTATAGTGACCACGTGACATGTTAGCTAGCTGATATCATTGGATTACTATGATAGTATCTTTGGTAACTGAGCAGTCTCATTGGCTCATAATGGACATGTGATTGTTGTATATGACCAATATAACCCAATGAGATTGCTTTTAATGACGGATATCGAGTATTGTACTTTATATTATTTTGGTAAATTATTGAACTTCAGATTTCATATTAAAAGGTTTTAAGGTTTTTTTTAAATCTTTCTCTAATTTTTTATTGATTATGGCTTACATTACTTTATTTAGCCTAATGTGCTTAAGTTAAACTTTGATTAGGCTTAGTGATCGCGTGGTACTTACATTAAACTTTGGTTAGGCTTAATGATCACGTGGTACTTACATTAAAATTTGGTTAGGCTTAGGTGTTATTTGCAGCCATGGCTATTAAGAGATATCTAATCTATCTATATATAATATCTATACATATAAATCTAAATACTTGTGTGTGTATGCTCAATTATAAGGCAAGATAAGGGGCATTAGAAATTCAGCCTAAGATAGTCACTATCATTATCACGTGTAGAGAAATGAACCATCATTGCTATAGTAATGCAACAATTTGACTTACAATAATAGGATTTTATAAAAATTATCGATTTATTTATGCTGCTACTGATTTATTATTTAATCTATTACCTTTTTTCAATCAATGATTATTTTATTTCATGATTTTCACTATTGTAAGTTTTTATTATGTAGAAGAATCTGCATTTGAGATTAATTCATGTATTTTTCGATGCTCTTGGTTCGAGACTAAGTCATTTCACATGTTGTTTTGATATAAACTTTTTCTACATCGTACAGTTATATAAATTTCATAATGCCATGAAACAGAACTATTTAGGTAGATTAATTCCTGCTACTGAAAGATTTGCATTTAATTCAAGAAAATGAAACATTAGAAGATTGAACAAATCGACAGAATTCTAATAGAGAAAGGAGATAAAGAATAAGTGAATATTCAAAAAGACACATGTTTCAAATAGAAAACATATCTATTCTGGAAAGACAATTCCAGAATAGATATGTTTTCAATTTATAATGAAAACATGTTTTACATTAATGAAAACAATATATGAACAATGTTTTCAATTTATAATAAAACATAAATTGAAAACATGTTTTACATGTTTTCAATTTATAATGAAAACATGTTTTACATTTCCAGAATGAATTGTTTTACAATTTATTCTGGAAAGATTTTCAGAATAAATTGAAGAAAATCCTGAAGGTCATCTAAAAGGTTATAATTTAAGAGAACGGAAAGATTTTCAGAATACGTTGAAGAAAATCCTGAAGGTCATCTAAAAGGTTATAATTTAAGAGAAATAAGTACAACACCATGAACTGCCCGAGCGATGCTGGGCCTGGGTCTGCTAGTATATAAATATTTCTAAAACAAAAATATATAGACTGATTTAAAAATACCAGTACATTATTATTATTATTATTATTATTCATGGTACAGCAATGTGTGCACGGAAATAACTCTGGGGCAAAGCGCCATATCAGACTCAAGTCAAGACATGGCACTTTGTGTGTTAACTAACTGTGTGTGTCTGTGCTGAGAAACTTTCTTACTATGTTGCATGTATTGAGTAGTGATGCTTTTGAAGTAATGAGATGTAGATCTAGTGTTTTGAGGCTTTTGTGTAGGGTGTGAGGGAATGTATTGAGTAGTGATGCTTTTTGTAGTGTTATGTATGTCTTGGAATGTGTAGTTTGAGGCTTTTGTGTAGTGTGTGAGGGATTACTCCGATTATTACTATTATTGAAGTTTTAAATGCAGTAAAATTCCAATTATCTTAATTCACATAGTGTAGTGTGTGAGGGATTACTCCTATTATTACTATTATTGAAGTTTTAAATGCAGTAAAATTCCAATTATCTTAATTCACATACATGAAGTTCCATATTGCCTGTGCTTAATCATTATTTTCTTAACAATTATTCAGCTCTAGTAACAAGAAATAATTTTATTTTTAAAATGTTTTTGATCTTTTTTTGAGGTCCTCATCAGTACATAAACTCTCTTTTGTACTGATGAGGACTTACTTCAAAGAAAGATCAAAAACGTTTTAGTAATAAAATTATTTCCCGTTACAAGAGCTGAATAATTGTTAAATATTACTAAAAAACAGGAATTGTTAAAAGCTATTATAATCATTATTATCTAATTACCAAAAATTTTTATCATCAACAACAATAAAAATTATATAAAAGATTTTTCCACATTATACATGGTGTCCCTAAAGTCTAGAGACACAGGCATATTTACATAGACAAATATATATTTTCAAGAAATGAAATTTATTAACAACATTTTATACAATTGGAATATTAAATAACATCTTCAATATGATTTCCATCATTTGCGATGCAAAGGTTGATGCATTTTGCAAAATTCACGTGAACTCAATGTAATAAATCCAAATTGCCGTCAATTTTAGCACATTTACTCTTTATGCATTCAATCAAGTGTGTTACATCTATGATTTTCATTGAGTGCACCTTCTCCTTTAGCATACCCTCTATGGAGGAAAAAAAAATTATAGTTAATGAGATTTCCTGTGTGTCCAGACTTTAGGGACATCCTATATTTAATGAACATCAAATATATCCTTTTGAATTCACAATAAATTTATATATTGTATTTGTATAAAAATAAGTATCATAAATTTTACAAATTATTGTTTCTGTTCTTCATATATTTGACACTTCACTTATCCAGAAATGTTATAATCCCATAACAATTGGATAAGGGAAATTCCATATATTAGCTATCAAAAAAATAAAATATGAAATTTATTTTCATTTCTACTTTATCAAATATATTGTATTTAGCAGATAAAAAACGAACCTTTCTTCTACTATTTTATTATTATCACTATGTTTATCAATGAGATTATCCAAATGATGCAATTCTTCTTTCTTTTTATTTTCCTTTTCCATATTTCCTGAATTTGTTGATGACATTGATTTTTTGTTATCTATTTAAAAAATAATTTAAAATAAATTATTTGTATAATTTATCAGAATTATAAACAATATGCATTTATATTAAAAATAAATAAATTGCATACATACATACATACATATATTCAAATATTTTATTTTTTTTGAAAAAGGAAGCAAGAAATTTGTTTATTTTCAGGAAAAAATTATTGTAATATTTATAATTTTAATTAGATTCTACTGTAATTTTGATCACAAATTATCTAAGATATAATAAAGAAATGAATTTGGAATATATAAAAATCTTTCAAATATCACATTTAAGATAAAACACCAATAATTAAATTTCACTTCCAGATTGGAGATTAACCTCAGTAGTTAATCCAATCCCTGAAAATTGAGAGTCTATTGTGTATGTATATAAATCCTCACTAATAAATTTGCAATTAATCTAGACATTAAATAATCCAGATCAAAATACAAGAAATTCATCTCAAAAGATTGTTTACAACTTCTGAGTCGTCTATCAATTAATAAATATATTGTCTTTTTATAATTTTTAAATAAGGCTCTATGAAGAAATTTTTTATATTGATCACTGCTACTTATATCATTAAAATTTCTCTTTATTTCTGTTCTAAGTTTTTTGGGCTATTTTTTATTTTACTAATCTGGATTCTCATTTAATCCAGATTAATGAAGGTTTACTGTATGTGTACACATACAATTTTTAGAATGTCCAAAGATTTTGAAAAGCATTTAAAATTTATTTTCATATTTTTATTGTTGCTAAATCTATTCATTCACATATGTTCAAATCCTGACTTTTTTTGTTTAAATTAAATCTGTATTATACTAAATTATAAAATGACTACAAAGATATACAATAGGCTTTTATTTAATGCCAGCACAGAACTGAAAATCATAACTTTAACTGAAACCAGAAATCCTATGATCTAGTATTATAAGATAGTTATTTTCCTAGAGTGCTTTCTGGTATAAGAAGGGATATTATTTGATAATTTCTGTCATCTAATCATTACTGTTTTGTTCAATAATGAAGTGAAACAAAAAGCATGATTTAATTATAAAATATTAGCAGGTGTACCCAGCATTGCCAAGGAATTCCTGGTATATCATTTGTAGAGAGATATTAGTTTCTGGTTCGCAAGATTTTCTGATAATTACAAATGATATTCTACCTGTAAGAAAGCTGGAAAAAGTCAAAATCTTTGGGCATGATGATGATGTCATGGTGACATCATATATTGGAACTTTTGTGACTTCACAAACTGATGTTTTGTGATATCATCCATTGTATATCATAATGACATCAAGCACTGGTGACATTCTGGGACATCATCCGTTGTTATATTGTACATTGGAACTATTGTAATGTCACATATTTATGATGTTCTGGGGCATCATTCATTGTTACATAGTACAAAAAATATTTGTGATGATACTCATTTCTATATCACATCATCATCATACACACTAATGTTTTGTGACATCATCCACTGTAACTTCATATGTCAAAACTATATAATGACATTAATACATTGGAGTCACATAAATTCATCATTTTGTGACATAAATATGATGTCATTGCTATGTCACAATTATGTCAAAACGATGACATTAGATGTCACAGTGATGTAATGAGATACATGCACATGATGTCAGAGCAGTAGTTGTGCCACGTGATAGAAGGAAAACAGTCAAAACTTTGGGAAGTAAAATTTCGAAATGCCAACCTCTTGTTGTGTTTTTGATTGCTCGAATCACGTGAAAAAGGTTCATAAATGGAACATCTTTTTATTATTTTCCTCATTCAGATCCAAAATTAATGCAACAATGGCAAATCTAAAACAAATGAAAAAATTTTAAGCCTACTAAGAACTCTTGTATTCATTCAGACCTTTTCCAAGAAGAATGCTTTTTTATTAAAACTTTATAATAGACACCAACTGAAACTTAATGCAATACCTAAAAAATATAATAATAATAAATGAAATTCTTTTAAAAACAGAGAAAAGTGGTATGTTTGATGGAAATTGATGTAATGCTGATAGGTTAATATCTTGTACACAATTTGTTTTTTGGATTTTCTAAATACATCTGAAATTTTTTTGGAGATAATCTTTGCGATTTAAATTGATGCCATTGTAATACTTATGTTGGTGCAGAGTATAGTTTCTGTTAATTATAATCTAAAGCCATACAATACAATAGAAACATGTTTACATGTTGCAGGTACTGCCCCATTTGGACAGTTGCATGAAGTGTAAATATTCTATAATATAAAGAGAAAAGATTAGATATTATATTTAACTTATAAGTATAAAGAAAGATTAATTTAATTTTATAAAATTTTGATAGAAATCTAAGTAATTCTGTATTAATGGTATATACAGTAAATATCGCTAATTGATTAATACATATTTCAGGAAAAAAAATTATTTTCGATTCAACTTGAATATGCACATAATTACTACATCTGATATCAGAAATACTTTTTTAATCAAAGGCTGAAAATTATATAAAAAAAAAATAAATAATGGATACATAGTATCTATCCATTTTTTATTTTTTTATATAATTTATACATATACGATTGTTACACAAAAATCTGTAGAATCTGTCAAATATGCATTAATAGGGCTTGACACATTTCAAAAAGTTGAGTAGACAATTATCCAGGGCTTGACATATTTCAAAAAGTTGAGTAGACAATTGGCTACAACTGCAAATTTCATGGTAGCCAACTCAAAAGTGAGACTTGCACATTGGTAACCCAGGTAAAGTATATCGTTAAAATCAATTTGAAATTTTTTGGGCCTAGTAATGGTAACAACATAATTTTATCGACAGAAAATTGAAAGGTTCCCCAGAAAAACATTCCAAGCACCAAACTATAAATTCAACATAAGCTAAAAAGAAAAGCATTTTCAGTTTATAAATTTTAAAGCAAATTTATAGACTGAAAATGCTTTTATTTTTAGCTTATGTTGAATTTACAGTTTGGTGCTTGGAATGTTTTTCTGGGGAACCCTTCAAGTATTGTTCATACATCATGGTAGACATATGCAGCTGTCAGAAGCATTGCATATTTTTTGAGAGGATTTACTTTGGAATTCTATAACTATGTCCGTCTACATGTCTTTTTTGCAATGATGACTCAAACCATATGTCAATGGCATTGTCTGGCATTTTTGTCACCATTTAATGTTCAATGAATCGACTCAAAAACAGCACACACACAAAGAATATCAGGGTTGATGACAAGATCGAAAAACGGACCGAAAAAGTCGTTCTCTTAATACCCGCTGCTTATGATAGTTTGGTATTCGTCTGAAACTAGGTTTCGGTTTTGGTTTTGAATTCAAGCATGTCGAGCCAAGGAAGATATTTTCTTTGATTTCGATTATTGAAATAGGAATTTTTTTTCTATGGAAATTTTTAATTTATTCTAATCTTTGGATAAGTCCTAACAAGTTTCACATTCATTGCGTAAAACGAGATGGTGATAACAAATGATAATCAACTTGAACCAAAGTTCATTTATGGATATCGTAGTCATAAGAATCGATGTAAAGTTAGTAATTCAAAATAAACTTGTTTGTACAGTAATAAGTTTAAAAAGTTTACTTCTAAATCATGAAAGGTGATATTTCTTCTCGTATTAGACTAAATTAGATAATTGAATTATGTATATATAAAAGTTTGCATAGTTAAATCTATATTTCATATTAATAAAATATAATGATCTGATTGAAAATTCAAATATAAACAAATTCAAAACACCTAGCAGTGATTGTGTTGTTGTAAACATTTCAATAATTTTATCAAAACTTCGAAAGTGATTTCGTTAAAATTTTTTAGTTCGTTGCTTTAAAGAAATGAATCTTCAAGCATCTAGAAGTATATTTAAAACTTTAGCCAATCTTGACAGACACTTATGCGGTATTCGACAGCAAAGCACAACAATTCTTGAACAAGAAACAGCTGAAGAGTTGCATAACGCTCGGCCATACAAAGAAATACCTGGGGATGTCAGCATTCCGATTTTGGGTACCTTGTGGACATTTTTTCCTTTCATAGGTAGGTACGATGAAACATAAAAATAGAAAACAAGTAGGAATTTTAATGATATTTTTGTACGTGTATAGGAAAATATGATCATAAAAAAATGCACGAAGCCAGTTTTAAAAAATACCAAACCTATGGTTCCATCAGTAGAGAATGCTTGAATGGCATCCAGAAGACAGTTTTATTATTCGATCCTAAAGATATAGAAAAAGTAATTCGGCACGAGGGAAAATACCCGAAAAGAATGGGGATTCAATTTTTAGAAGAATATAGAAAACTTAGACCAGAATGGTATAAAGCAGGTGGACTAGCTGTGCTGTAAGTATGCGTAAAAGTTATGAAATATGGATTTTAAACGATGAGATTGAGCAGTAGATTTCTTATAGAGAAGGCGAGGAATGGGGTAATTTTAGAGCAAACGTGCAACAGCCTTTACTTCGACCTAAATCAGTTATGAAATACCTTGAACCCATGGATGGAGTGGCTAACGATATGATTAAGAGAATGAAAAAATTAAGAAACGAAATGGGTGAAGTTCCGGAATTTCTTAGCGAATTATACAGGTGGTCTATGGAATGTAAGTGTCTTTAAATATTGAATTAATCACAAATTTCACACCTGTCTTTACAATTCTGTTTAATTTAATTTTGTTTAGCTTTAGCATCAATGGCTTTGGACAAGAGATTGGGATGTTTAGATGATGATATAAAAGAAGATTCGGAAGCTATGAGGATGATCAATGCCGCACATGCAACATTTCAAGGAATGAAAGATTTGCTTTTCGTACCATTAAATATTTGGAAATATATACCAATTAAAACTTGGAGGAAATTCGTGGAAGTCCAAGACGAATTTTCAAAGTTTGTTCGTTAATTGTAGATCAATTTAATTAATACAGTGGTACCTTGGTTAACGACGGTCTCTGATAACGACGTGCTTGGTTAACGACGAGTGGTTGTAAGAAAATGTCTTAGTTAACGACGCAGGCTTTGGTTAATGACTCCTGATTATGTGAACTTCCGACAAAATAGAGCTCTATAACAGCTCGTCATCGCATCACGTGATTCGTTAGCTCGGTTGTTAATCGTTATTTTTTTTAATCACAATCAGTTCAAATCCGACAATATCATTATTAAAATTAATAAAATTATAACCATATAAAAATATATTTAAGTAAATGATAATTAACATATAATAATGAAAACAAATTATTTATTTAATTAAAAATAGACATGCATCAGTTCACTAGTTTTTAGTTTCTTAAAGATGATTTCTAGACGATTATTATTTTAAATTCTGCCAATAAAGTCTGATTCTATTGTTTTTGTGTTATATATTACTTGAAACCTGCAAGTTGTATGACGTCGCAGTGTCTTTTTCTTCCAATGGAATATTGGAAGAAAAAGACACGTCTGTCCGAGATCCTTCAATTCATATAGACAATAAACCTGCGAATGCGTGTCATGTTCGTTCGCTCTCAAAAGGCAAAATCAAATCTTTTCTGTATAATAATCGTTTAAGTTGCTAATCAGTGTTTACGGGGTTTGTTTGTCAAGAAACTCCGAAGTGAGCCCAATTGTCCTTCTGGTGACGATTGATATAATTAAAAACTGTTTTCATGAACAATTCATTTTATTAGTGTTAATTTTTTTGTAGCAAATATAATTAAACAAGTTAATTTCCTTGTAAGAGTAAACCTCTTTGTTTTCTTTTTTTGAAAGGAAATTTATCAAATTATATGCATATATTTTATCATCTCTTTTTTAAATGAATATATTTAAGTACACTTTGACAGCTACGGAAGACGAAATCTGGCAGCCAATAAGAGAGAGTTTGGAGAAAACATGGCGGTCGGGATCGAAATGTAAACAAAGCGATTCGTTTAGGCGCTCGGCTATCATAATAAAAACATTAAACAATATTGTGATAAATTTAAAGCATACAGGGACTAAATTTGTCCTAAAGGTTCAGATTTTAAATATAATTAGGACTACGGCCTTCTTTACAATATCGGAGTCCCTAGAATCAGCTGTTTGCATTAGCTGGTGGCCAAATAGCTACTACCTGTTTGTAAGTGGTAGCCAAAATGGAAATTCTGGTAGCAATTGGCTACTTGGTACCGGGTTTGTCAAGCCCTGTAGAATAATGCAAAAATGTTATGAAATATACACAAAAATTGTTAGACAATCATTTGTTGAAAAAAGATACTAGACTTTTTTTTCATTTCGGCTTTCACTTTGGTTTCGATTAAAAAACTAGCTGCTTCTTGTTGAAAGCAAACATCACTGACAAATTTATGCCTATACATTGATGCTTCTTTTTGCATTCATTAAAAAGCTTTGCAGAATCACCAATTAAATTTAACATTCTCTCCCTATAATTAAAAATTTCAACATTTCCAAAATTTATTAAATACATTGGAACATCCATTATCGAATTCGTAATCAACCGCCCTTTTCTTATAGAAAAGCACTAAGCATCTTCTATGTTTTCCTTCTATCATGTGATTCAGAGTAGCCTCGATTCCAAAGCGTGCCTGTATCTCATTACACAGTCGCTAATTATTAAATGTTTTATAATGTTGTTTACCATTATTTCATATGACAGAGCTATTGTGACATCATTGCTATGGCATATTGATGTCATACATGATAACATTCTGGGATGTCATCCATTCTTATGTCATAATGATATTACACACTGACGGCATTTGTGATGTCATTCATTGTTATATCATGTTAATATTATGCTTGTGAGACCATGACGTCATTCTACTTCGTACTTTACAATGTCAAAAATAGTCAGAACAACAGGCTAAAGGATTTAAACATATATTTCAAATTACAGTACCAAAATGAGGTGATTTTGAAAGAGTACCCTTTGTTACCTGCAAGGAGTGACCTTGAAAAGTTTGATTTTAGTGCTAATAAATCAAACAATGTAGAAATCTAAGTGGAACAGACATATAGAAAGAATGACCCAAATATGCCCCATTCCATGGGATGATTTTGATGGGTTTCCTATGTAACTATAGGATCATGAGAAGTCACTCTACAAAGTTTGGTCCTGATAGGTCAAACAGTGTAGGAGCTTATGCGAAACAAACATTGTATTTTATCATATATACAGTGGGTGATCAGTTAACGAACACTTTCGTGAAAGATTTTTATGTTCAGATAACAAACACTTTACAGAACAAACTGTGGGACCTGCAGACTGATGAAATGACAGGTCGGCCAGATGGCTGCATGGTAAAGCTGTGGCTTACCATCCTGGAGGATCCGGGTCCCATTCCTCTAATTTTCCAGGAGGGGGTCTGGGCCCAGCCTGTTGAATCTCATCCTTCAACCATCCAGTTGACCCCATCATGGGTGTTGGCCAGCCTGTGATGAACTCGATAAGTGGCTGCCGCCAAATAAAAATATCTCATGAGGATATGGCGGCTTAACTAACCTAACTGAATGACAGAATTAGGCCTTGCACATTCATGGGCTTATAGGTAAGAATGGGAGAACAATAGTTTTTCCTGATTAAAATGAACTCAGAGACAACTTAAAACAAATCAAAGATTTATTAAAGAAGGTAAGAGAGAGATTTTACAATATTTTGTCTTAGAATGCACCCATACCAGGATGAGGTCAATAGACTTGGGATCTCTACCATGACAATGCTATTAATCACTTCCGAAAAATCCTAGAGAGAAAAGCAATCGATATTGGACAGATTCTTTAATGGAAAATAAACATAACAGATTAAAATGCAAGACTGTGTGTGTGTGTATATATATATATAATATTTATTTATTACAGTTATTACATATAAATAAACGTAGTAAGAAATTATATAATTTATTTATTTATTTATTTTCGGTCTCCAGAACAAATTAATCAAATTCCTATAAAAATTTATGGTAAATCAATGATCAGTTAACGAACAATTCGGATAATGAACATTATCTTAGAACGGATTATGTTTCTTAAATGATCACCCACTGTACAGATTACTTAGCAGTTATATGTATGATTTAATGAAGGAGTCTAGCACAGACTCCTCATATAAATTTTACAAAAGCCTGGGTTCCTAATTCAATCTCAATTCCTCTGATAACCAAAACATTTCCACTCAGCCAAATGTCTTGTATGTTGCATAGTTTAATTAATACAGATAGTTCTCAGTTAACAAATTCCTGCTAAAGAGTTCCTGGGTTTGTGAGTTTTTCTCAAATATGAATAATCAAAAAAAAAAAAAAAATCAAAAATAATTGCAATAAATAAATGCTAAAAATTCATAAAAAGGCTCCTGTCATCTGCTACAAAATCAGAGAAATCAAAATGACAATTGAGAAGTGAAGTATTGCACCCTTTATAATTCTATAATATACTTCTATAAACTATAATATCCTTCTATAATATATAAACTATAATATCCTTCTATATTCTATAATATCCTTCTATAATATACCTATAAACCCTTTATAGGTATATTATAGAAATAACCATTGCCAAACTGTGCCTAAGGCAATAGTTCATCTGTATTAAAGTTCATCTACTTCTCTATGAATAATAATGAAGAATGAAAATCTTTTAATATTTATATGGCATAAATCATTGTTTTATTATAATAATTTACTTGATTTTAAAGGCTATATTTTCATATATTTAAATAGATAAATCCTTATTTAATCATAAACTAATTGATTTTGCTTGGCTTTATTTAATTTTCGTATTAACACTAATCAAGGGATTAATCATTTCAAATTAACCAAACAATATAGCCAAACTTCCCCTGGTGGACGAAGTCTAAATTAATTTTTCTAACAATTATTTTTGAATTAACGGTGGTGGCACCATAGCTTTAATTCAAAAATAATCGTTAGAAAAATTTAATTTAGACTTTGTCTGCCAGGGGAAGTTTGGTTAATTTATTTAATTTTTTTGTAGCGGAATGCAATTTTAACATTATATCTATGGGAAATTGATTCTTGGTTTAAGAGTTCCTACTTTAAAAGCTCATTCCAAGAATGAAGTAGCTCATAAAGTTGAGGATTTTTTGTATATTGTCATAAGCAATATACCATAGTTAGTTCTTATGTAAAATATAATTATCTTAAGAAACAAAAACACACACCAAAAAACAAAGCTCTAAACAGGAAGTCCTGTTTAGAGCTTTATTTTTTGGTGTGCATTTTTGTGAGTGTAACAGGATGGCTTCAAAGTTCTATAATTACCTTGTTTTCTCTAAATATTGTACTATAGGTTTCAAATTCATTTTCTCTTTATTATGAAGGGAAACATAAGAAAATAGAGCTTTATTCCATTTTACTGCCTTAAAATCTTTAAATTTTTAATTAATTTAGTTTTTCCTGGCAACATAACAGCAAAACAATATTAACTCAAGCAAGGTTAAATAAGAATCTATTGTATAACAAATGGATTTAATAAACAAATATTGTATTTTCATATATAGTTTTAAAAACATACTGATATTTAATAAAAGTATCCAAATATTAAATTTGAAAACATCATTTAATTAATTATTAAAAATATCCATATATAATTATTTCATATTAATTATTAATATTTACTGAATTACTTGAATTAGCTTATTAAACTATTTAATGTCAATTTAATATCAAAATTTATGAAATATTGGTACATTTTTAGGAAAAAACATAGATTATCTTAAACCCATTACCATTAATGACAGCTAATAGCAGAATAAATATGAGAATATCTTACAATATATTCAATAAGTATGTATACAGCTGGCTTCCAGATGTCAAAAGAAAGGTTGTCATTAACAATAAAACAGTTTTCTTAAGAGTATAATATACAAAAACTGAAGTAAAAAATACTGTATATACACAATCAGCAGTTTTTGTCTTAAGAAAATGGAAATGTTTACATTATAATTTTTTAAAATAGAAATATATCTGATTTTGGAAAAATATGATTAAGTTTTTTCACATAACTTGAATAATAACTAATGGCAGAAATTAAAATTTCATAGGAATTTTTTTATGAATCTATTATACAGAAAAGGCGTTTTAATACCGTTTTTAATATACTACTGTCAAAAACTTTGGAAATCGTTTAATATATTATCTATTTATAATCATATTTTTAAGCATTACATTTAGATTAAGATATTGATTGAAACCAATCCGAAATATTGAAAATAAAATTAACTCAGTAAGGAAGCATACAACAAAATATTAAATCAAAGATTATTCACTAATTTCACTTGACAACTTAAAAATTTTTTCAAATTTTATTCTGCAAAAGAATGAACAATTTAATTTAAGGAGGAAATGATCCGAATTTAAAAACACACTTCATTTTTTCTTCAAAAAGGAAAAATTAATATATTACGCAACTTTCAATCGAATACTTACCGTATAGAGAAAGAAAGTTTCAGTTTCAATATGTTATGTGTAAAAATGTCTGATCAAAAGGAATAAAACTGAATATGGTATTACATTTTGTTATAACTATCTTATCGGCTGCGGTTCCGATCAAAAAGTTCAAAGTCCTCCGCTTAAATCAGGAGAAACGCAAAAGACGTGCGTCAATGCCACCTTCGCATCGTTGCTAATACTTTTATTGAAACACACTAGATGGCGATAGTTGATTAAAATACTCTATTTTGATTTCGTTCCAAAGCAATTTTCCAAAATTTTAGTTTTTTCTAAGAACTAAATTAGATTAATTCCTTAATTCTATATTAATTCCATCGTAATTATTTTAATTAATTTTTCAATTAATCACACAGATTATGGATTATCCTATAAATTATGAAGAAAGTAAATAACTAACAACAAACTATATTGTATTGAAATTTTAATAAATTCAGTTTTGACGATATCGAATTTATCATCTCTAAATGCATTTATTACTATATTGTATTCAAATTTTAATAAATTCAGTTTTGACGATATCGAATTTATCATCTCTAAATGCATTTATTACGCTAAAAAGTACTAGTGAAGTCATATACAATATATACAAGTATAAACTGACGCCAACATGAAAGCCACGATTCAATCTGTTCTCTATTTCGTTACTCAAAAACATACAGTACACGATGTATCAATAAGAGCTGATTATAAATATTTTGTTGTAGGCCTACTGTATCGTGTCTTTAGTTACAAGAAACTATAAAATATAAAAACATGAACTCATTTATCATAAATTGAAATTTAAAAAGTTAAAAATATTTTAAATGTTATTTAAATGTGCATAAAATACTGTATGTATAAAGAGAGAGAAAACAAATTAAGAAAATGGGCTATTTATAAGTATTTTGATACTATGAGTGAGAAAAATGAAATTATTCATTTAATTTTAGAAAAAAATTACTATTATTTAATAAATTGTCGAATTTATTTACGTATAATATCCATTAATTAAATCTTAATAGCCAATTATACATCTTTATGCAGTGTTATATTTATATCCATAATTATTCTTAGGTACTCATAATCAACTTAATATTTTTTTTCTTTTTTAATAAAATATGTTATTTTGGTTTTCTTGATTTGAGGATTTTTAAAAACTAATTACTGAAGAAAAAAGAAGAATGAAAACAATAAAAGACAGTTTCATTTCCTGAAATTTGTCAAATCCATGTAATACGGTACTTGTGAAATTTAATAGTCATTTTATAATGAGTCGTTGTAAGATTACAACACTTCTTAAAAAAGAAAAACAGGTTATGAAAATTATGAAAGATTTTTCACATTTATGTTTTTTATATACCACTATATATGTCAAGAAATTCGTATCTGTTGTCATTTAGATAAAAACATGTCACCCTTTGCAAAAATTTATCAATTTGAACGTGCCTTAAATATTCTCCATTCACCTTTTTTATCATTTATTCAAAAATAAGTTGTTATTAAATGTATTTAATATCGCATATAATTTTTTATTTTGTTCACGAAATTATAAAAAAATTGCTGATCAAAGAGAAAAAAATAACTAAATGAGATATTACAGAAAATTATTTTAAATTCCTAAAATAATTATGCTATATCGTACAAACATAATACATAAAAATTATGTTAGGCAATATTTAACTACTGTATTAAATTTTTGAATAAATGAATAAAATATGCAAGAAGGTAAGTTAGAATACAATAGGTAAACTTACAGTTCATTACATTCTTCTAAATATACAAATTTTTGATTATAAACCTTAATTTTTCGGATCTTGGATTGGACTAGAATGGTAGACAAGTAACGCATCGCATTATGAGACATAATAGACATGGAAATTATTCAATCATTGCCAGTTTGGGTTTAGCTCTCTGAGGTCAATGAGAAAGAGCAACGAGTGTCCTTATAATAAAATACAATATTAAACATGGGCTCAAGTGATGTGTTCAATTGCTGTTAGCTACACTCTATTACTCATATAATGTTTAAAGTATTAAAAACATTGTACAAAAATATTGAAAATAAAAAACTCACAATGTCCAATAGGCCTATCTTCTATAGCTGGAGTCTATCTTCTGATGAAAAAACTATAGATAAACGAGAGCACTGTATTTCTACTTTATACAAAAATGAATAGGCAGAATAAAGCTAAAAGTGAACTGTACGACTCACTTTTAGTTTTTATTCTTGATTCGATAAAGTAACAATATTTTTTATTCATAAATAGACTCAAAACAATGTTTTCTAGATGTTAAAAAAAAATCAAATGATCAATTTGAATGTTTCAACTTTTATTTTACGCGCTCTTCCAGTATGATTTATTTCATCATTCCAAATATTAGTTGAGAATACAGGTGTAAGAACCCCGTTCTTCTCGAAAAAATTTCCTTGAAATTCAAGAAAATTATAAATATTTAAAAAATAATTACCATTTTTCTATGAAATTTTTATGAGAGTTATTTATCTATTACCATCTCAAACTGCAAAAAAAAGAAAAAAAAACACAAAGCAACATATATACACTAGTTATTTTTGGTATATACATATATATTTATTTATGATTTAATAAAAACCTTTATAAAAGTTTCTAAACTAAAACCAATTACTATATTCCTAAAGTGAAATATCGACACAACTCATGACAACATAATTAATTGACCGGATGCATTATTCATAAATCAAAGCAATTACTACTACGGATATGTATGACTTGTTAGTCAGTCTTTTTTCCTGGCTTTTGTGAATAAACATAGCATAACGAAATTCGGAATCACAATGACTCTATTTTCGGCATATAAATAAGTCATTTTTCTATTGTTCAATTTGGTGGTGGCTCGATGACGAATCAAAACAATCCGGCCGATGGACGAGAACGAACATTTAATAGCTAATACTAAACCGTCCAAATTTGCGACTTAATCGTCGTTTGTTCCTATATTTTTAAATTTATTAATTTTATAAAATATTTATATTATTTTTAAATAGAACATTAAGCATTTATAACGAAATATTCGGAATATATAACGAATTTATTATTTTCTGTAATTCTCCCTAGATGGTGCTGTAGTACGGAATGTCTTCTGTGAGTCATTCCTTAATTTAATAAGCGAAAGGAAAAGCCAGTTAAGAGAGGAAACGCTCGTTCGGATTTATTATTTTAAAGTGAAATATTTGAGAAGGCAAATGATAAAATGTTCTGTATTTATAAGTGAATAACATGAACTGATCTTGTGACAGATATCACATGTAAGATCAATAAGAAATTCAAGTTTTTTTTATAAGATAGCTTATTTTTCAGTATTAAAAAATATATACTGTAAACAGAATATACAAAGTAGTTAATTTATTTCTATACGTTTTAAAAAATCGAGATGATAATCAGTTATATTTTTTACCAGAATTTAGTTCAGTTCATATCTAGATTGATATTCAAAATTTTTGAACAAAAAAACATGAATAGGTTATCAGAAAAATTCGGATATGATATATAATAGTTTGATTATTGTTCTTTCAAAACAAATTGTCACATGCAATACAAACTTAATATTTTTCAAAGTGTATTCGTGTAATTATTCCACAAAATATTACCGACGTTCGACAAACTTTCGCAACTTTCTCACTTTCCTGTAGGAATCAAGAAATTATAAACTACCTGTTTTTATGTATACTAAATCAAACATGTTCGTATTTCGTAAATGTAGTTTATTTGTAGCCATTAATTAATCTGTTAATCGGATTACGAACTCAAATCTCGTTTTATATCAAATTTTTAAGATACGGAGAAATTCACAAAGTCTGTCTCGAATAAAAGCAACAATTAAAATTACTTAAATAATATCGATAATTGAAGCTTTTCCTGAATTTTTGGAGATGTCAAACCATCCAAACTAGTTAATATTGTCTGCATTAAAACACGATGAGTTTTATTTTTACTCTATATAACTACACATGAAAATGGCTACAAGTTCAATAGATTGCTTTGATTATAGGAATTTAAGTCCGATGCCTAGTGCTGTATAAAATGTAAGATTGGTTAATATAATCCCAACTTTTCAATGACCACATTTTTAATTACTTTATTGAAAAATTTTGTAATTTAGAATCGCATATTTTAAAAGGTTTATTTACAATAATAAAAATTGTGTGTGTTGCTCTTAAATTTTAATCGAACGACTGTATTATGAATGCATCTAAGATCATTTTATATAGAAAATTGACTCTTCTTCCTGTTTGGGAAATAATTAAAATTAAAACTGTTAATTAGAACTATTTAACATCGAAGTTTGATTGAATTTATCACTGAAACTAGAATATTAATCATTGAAAGTCGCCATTGAATAAATGAATGAGATTAACTAGATAATTTCTTGAAAATAAATTAATTAATTACTTAACTACTGAAAATCTAGTCTGGAATTTATACTGAAAATGTCTAAAAACATTATAAACTATATATATTGATATATAGCCTATTTAAATAAAAGTCAGTTATTTTTTTAATAAAAATTTGACATTTTTTAAAATGTATGTTGTTCTTTATTTCCTACCTTTTAATTTGTTTTTATCAATTCTTTTTATTGCTTAATTTAATGAAACTGTACTTAGAAAAATTACAAGACAAATTAACTGAAGGAAATTCTGTAATGACTATACTGTAATACGAGTATATTCGTATATTCGTAGAATCGTATATTCATTATATTAGGCCTATAAGATTGTTACATGAGCAAGACACATGTAATATTTTCACATACTGGCCTATATATTACAATTTTTGATGAATCAATACATTATAAGCGAAAAGTGTGCTATTTAAAAGGGAAAAAAATATGTTTGCTGACTGAATAGCAATCGTTGTAAAAATTTGATCGCTATTCGATCTGGACTTTTATGACACTGCAGATATTATTGATAGCCGCAAAAACCAATTTATGAAATAAATTTGCACTTGTCTATCTACGTCAAAATATATATGAACTACATATATTAAAAAAAAAAACTTAAAAGATCACTTATTGATATTTCAAAAAGAACATGTACTGTACAATCATTACTAAATGATAATTGTTTCTAAAAGTGCTTTGAATAGGCCGAAAACTTAAATTAAATTTAACTTAAAATTGAAGATAATTTTTATTATTCTACTCACTTGAGTTATATTTTAATGTTTAAACTATTAAATGAGTATATATTAATGCCATTATTTTAAATTTAAGAATTAGAGCTTATTTCTTATGAATAATGAAAGGATATTCAACTTTTGCGTATTTCCTTATAAGGAGATCTGACTGCATTTTAATTGAAATGATTGAATTAGTCATAAAATACTACAAATGCTAAAAATCCGGAAAGACCATTCTAATGCATGTTTAAAAGTAGTCCTTGCTGTTATCATCTTACTCTCGGTCAGATAGATGATTGGGCAAAAAAAAGAGTTAGTTTTTTTCTTATTCTTCAATTTTCAGGGAATTTTTCCAGCTTAGTTTCGTTGATTATCATGAATCTGGTTAAAGATGATATAGTTCAGCGGTTCTCAACCTTTTCATAAATACCTACCACCAAAATCAAAATTTAAAAATTTCAATACTACCAACAAAAATATGCCTCGTATACGAATAGGAAATCAAGATTATAAACATACCAATAGTCATGTCTCGCGTACCACTCATTGGTTGAGAACCGCTGATATAGTCTATTCATCTATTACTCATAATTTTTCTAAGGCCTATACCAACTTCTTAGAACTGTGTAGAAATCAAACTTTCTCAGTAATTATTGAATGACATTAAATCCTTTGCATTTTCATATTATTTTTAACATCATTACAATCAAAATTATTCAATGTCATACAATTCACAAAAATTTTTCTTTTGAAAGTCGCCATGTAAATAGACTTAAAAGATTCTTAAGTCTATCTACATGGGTAGCATATATAAGTTTGTAAATACTGTATCTAGACAAACCGAATGTTGGTTGCTCTTCTTTATATAGCTACTGTATATTTAAACTCTACTAACTAATAATTCGCTTCTAGTCTTTTATTTTATTATTTTTTATATCAATATAAGATAATAAATTTATAATATGTATAAAAATATTTTTATTAATAAAGTAAAGCAAGAAAATAATGTATAAGTATGCAACATAATATAACAATAAAGAACTAAATATACTGTAAATAAATATCCAGAACTTAGCAGTTCCTTAATATTGCTACCATCTGTATTATCAGATAGAAAACATGGTCAGGTATTGATTTATGCTGTTTAATATAGCATATCATAAGTAAATATTTTCTTATTTTATTAATTTCTCTAGAAATTATATTATTAATTACTATAAAATCGGGAAAACAGATAATTCGAATGTATCTCGCCCAGTAAAACGCAACTGTTATTCAGATTTTTATCGGTAAAATAGTTTTATGCACAAATGATAACAGTTGTCAATTCGGTTTCTCATAATCTTTGAAGATAAAAATCCAGATAGATACAACACGGAAAATAATACTGTGTATTTTTTTTTAAATGGAAACAAAATATTAAAAATTAAATCGGAAACATATTTATCATTTCGTTTTAGAGAAAAATCGATACTTAAATGTTAGCTATTTGCATAAGCTACAGAATTTGTTCCGCCAAATAAATTGTTACCTCTGGAAAGAAGAAAGTATAAAGGAATCCTATTTCCCAAGTTACAGACGTTTTAGCCTTCAGCCAAAAGAATTTATTGAATATATTTGAGGGAGAAATTTAATTTAATGAAGTTCCTCCTTGGAAAATCAAAAATGAAATTTTAATAAACAAATGAATTGTAATTATTTGGGTAAATTAATAATATAAATACTTAACCCGAACACACGTTTTAGTAGCGTTTTTACTCTTTTATCCGTCTTAGAATTTTACCAGTTCCCAAATTAGTTGGTGCATCGCTCACCGCAAGAAAAATAAGAAGTTGTTAAAGGATCAAAGAAGCGAAAATTACTGAATTTTCGAAATATAAAATTAATAATTTTTATTATTAATATATGCTGTACTGTTATAACAATTTTTTATCATTATAAAAATCATTTTAAAATATAATAAAAATAGCGCAATAAATATGTAACCGTATAAATGTAAATTATAGCGTAGGAAGAACTAAGATTAAAAATAAAAAATACAAATCATTTTAGAATTTATCGATGCAGTTTTATTTTTAAATTTCTATGTATAAAATTTGAAAAGATGAATAAGAAATCTTCTTTATTTATAGATCGCTCTTGTATTTTAAATTTAAAAAGTAAACTGCCAGTCGAAAGAATGTAATGCATGCAAAGCGCATAAGCGCGTTAGCTTGTGAGATATTTATGATGCTTTACATCATGTTAGAGTAATAATTTCCTTTATTTTCATGAATAAATAAGCCGCTATATATTAGTAGGAATAATTTCTCAACATTGCGAGATGGGAAAAATTATTATTAGAACAATTGACCGAGAAACATAAAGAGTAAGAGCGAAAATATTCATATTTTATGTTTCCTTCTCTTTATTTAATGAGTTTCTATCCGATGAGAATATTTAATTTCGAAATTGCTTGTAGAACGATTCGAGTAAATGTTTTAAAATCTTAAAGGCGAAAATGAATACTCTGAGCGAAAGAATTTATGCAGCAGAAGAAGAAGGGGGAAAAAAAGACGTTTTTGTGCTTTAATGCGTTAAAATGGGATAATTTAACTGAAAGAATAAAGTGGAATCCACTAAGTGAGGTTCAAATTCGGATCTTTACGCTGATGAATCTAAAACGACTACAGTTTATGTATAGTGCAGAATATAAGGAAGTAGAATTTAAAAAATAATAATAATTTACTTAAAAAATGCCAACCGTGCAAGCAATATTAAATAGAGTTTGAAGGTGACGTTCAAAATCAATGGCACGAAAGTAATAAAATTTAAAAGGGTAAAGTTGACGGAGGAAATGGTTAAAAAAACGTCCAGTAGATAAACACTACCTAAATATACAATTACAGGGAAACTAAGTTGAGTTTTTATTAGAAATTTTAATTTGAAACTGGAAAATTTTGTATAGAGCGTATAACGAGACGAGGGAGTTAAGGAATTATTTTCTATGGCGAACTTTTGCGGTGGTAGAGGTTAAGACAACCTTGTATTAAGCTTTTTAAAATGCAGGAAATAAAAAAAAAAGAGAACTGATCAACATCCATATTCTATATAGTCCATCGATCCGGTTTACTAAATAAAACGTATTGTTCTTGGGTTGTATCAGGTGGATTTGTCCTGTCGAAAATTAATGGAAAAACTGGGAGAAAAGATAAAGGAAAACAGCGAAAAAACAAGAATTATAATTCAAAAAAAAAGGAAGGACCGCTTTTAACTCTTGTTCAAATTTGATTAGGTCTCCGTATTTGGCGAATGTCAGCTGCAGGCATTGGGGTGAATAAGAGAGGATTGAAGGAATTGGAAAGAGAGAATATATACGTATCTATATAACCTTTTTATCTGTATCGCGCCGCTTCATCTAGGAATTTTCCGGCGGACGATTCCGGATTACCAGAAGGTAGGTATAACCGAGTTAGGCGCCGTCTTCGTTGTTTGTTTTAAATGGCAACATAATTTCAGCAGCTTGATCAAAATTGGATTAATAAAGATCTGACCATTAGATTTAAGGCTGCACTCTTTGCACACCCTAAGTCAGGTGCCGAGCATTACATTCCCCACGGCTAACGGGACATTGTTCCCCCCTGTTCCGCCGGCGAATGCCTCGCCTGTGATTTCATTAGAACTAACCAAGCTGAGCCCTAGCGCCCAGACAAATGAGGTAATTATTTTAGCGGTAATTGGACTTTGTTTGTCAACAAATACACCAACGGGTTTTGTTTGTTCATCAATTTCTGCGTCTCCCCTGCCCAGCAGCTTTCTCCACTCTCGCTTGTACCTACCCTCATCAGCTTTATTGGATTACTGCGTTTATTTGTAATTTAAATGGTGTGTGTCTTATTAATAACTTAATGACTGGTTCTCCGTCTGCGCCGCCTCGCCTCTGCTGCCTGCCACGTCAACTTTTCTTCTTTCCTCTCTCTCTCTTCCCCCTCCTCCTTTTTTTCTTCTTCCTCTTCCTTCTTCTTGCCTGCCACTTTTAAACTTATTTTTGTTTGTTTCTATTCGCTTTCCCCCTCCTCCTTTTTTTCCTCTTCCTCTTCCTTCTTCTTGCCTGCCACTTTTAAACTTATTTTTGTTTGTTTCTATTCGAAATTGTTTAATTTTTACTTGCACTCGGTTATTATTGAAGAACTTGTCGGATTGTATCATCCTATCTCCACTTTAGAATGGTTTATCTAAAGTGATCCGCTTCATCGCTTTTTAAAAACTCGTCTAATCGTCCGTAAAACAAGCGATTTTATTGGAGAATTTAAACAGCATCTTTGTTAAGTTTGCGATGTAACGATTAAGCTACTATATAAAGAGCGAAGAGCAACTCTGATTTCCATATTAACAGAGAAGAGCGATAATCCTTTTTTTTTTTTTATTCCTTCCAAATGCGTCGGAAGGAATGAAATATTAATTAAATTTATTACTGAATGGATATCGATTTAAATTATATAACTTTTGTCGCTTTATCCAATTTTTTTGACTTTATATCTACTCTAACCGACCGACAATTACTTAAACAATGACTGTAGACCAAAAATAATATTCCGATAACGAAGCAAAACCATAATTAATTTATATTCGTCAGTTATTAATTTTTACCAATTTTAGCCAATTTTTATATTAAAAAATATAACTTACACAATCAAAACATACCAAAATAATTGTTATATCTTGAAGAAAAATAATATAAACAGTTATAGTTCTATACTCGTAAGGGATTGGTCTATATATATAAAAATAGTAGCCATTTAAAAATTTGTTAAAAATTAAATTTAAAAAAATATATATTGATACATATATAAATAAAAGAAAAAAGAGAAATCTAAGAAATTAAAAATAAATAACGAAGATTTCTTTCGATTTTACTCCCTGGGCTCATTGAAAATAAATAGAATCAGGCATCACCAAAGATCATAGCACGTTACATCAGCCAAAAACCATGTTAGATAATGATTTTTTTTACCAAACTTTTGTTCAAATATTTTCAGATAATGATTATTGGAGCGAAAATATGTTACCGAGAAACTCTAGGAATTATTATTGTTATTTTTATGTCTACAATTGCGTTGATAAAATCCGGAAATATATTAAATCTAATAGCTAAAGATCGAAAGTTGAAAGATTTAAAAATATAAAAAAAATCGGAAATACCGGTTGATCAAAAAAAAATATATTGACGTGTAAGAATTTGATTTACGTGAAAATTCATTTCTAATCTTGAAAATACTGAAGCATTTTTCAATTCGTCGAATTTTTCCCCATAAGGAAAATCAATTGGAGAAAAAATATTCTGTTTATACGAACAAAAATCCAGTGAAAATAAAAGTAGAATAAGTTAGAGACAGAATATTTTATTATTTAAACAGATGAGACGAACATATAACGAAGTAAAATGTCTGTGTTCTGCTGCGAATCGCCTGATCGACAAGAAGCGATGAATATGTTAAGAGTTTATTTATAATTAACTTACAGCGATACATCCCTCTATACGCGTATTTTGTGGCTATTTTTTTTTTTTTTTTTTTTTTTGCTGATAAAAAGCAGTCAGAGCCCGTAAAGATCTCCGGCACAAAATTCTTCTTTTTTTGCTGATAAAAAGCAGTCAGAGCCCGTAAAGATCTCCGGCACAAAATGTAAACGAATATTTCAATTTGGTTTTAACCTAATTTGTGCGACTTCTTCCAATTTAAATTTTAATCAATAATTTTCTGCTCTGTCTGTCTGACGATTTTTGATGCATGAAATCGTCAACAAATAACATTCAATTGGAAATAATTACTTATACTTTCTCGTCTCGTATTATTATTATTATTATTATAATATCTAAAGATAATATTTGTTCTTAAAACTCTCAAAATTCTTATAGAAAACAGCGATCGCTTTAATTTGTAGCGCAAAATCCTTCGTCTCTCCGTTAACTTTATTCGTTAAAACGATTATTTTTCGTTGAAAAATCGAATTGGAAAAGTGTTAATTTATAAATAATTCGTAAATTGTTTCTTTAAAAAAGTAAAGATGATAAAATTCAAGATTTTATTCTTTCTCTCCGGATATAAGACAACAAAACGTTTTGTTTATTCGTAAACTTCAAATGCGTTTCTAAATACTGTTAACGTTAAAATTAACTTTGTTGGGAAGCATATCGTTTTTCTATTTGGCTTCTTCTCCATCAATTATTTAATGTCATTTTTTCTTCTTCTCGTTTTTAAACTATTTTTTATTTAACTAGAGTCGAGTCTTTTATAAGATTCGAGCGACGAACGTCTTTTTTTTTTTTTTTTTTTTTCCGCGTAGGTCAGTCAATATTTATGGAAAGTCGGATTAACATGGAAAAGGGGAACTCAAAGAGATAACATGACGTTTAACACGCTGTTATTTATCGGAAGTGCAAGACGGATGATAGGATCTTTAATGACATTTGGCATCGATACCTTAACGTGTCACCAAACAAACTTTGTCATTTTCGCAATAAGCCATTAAAGCAACGCCATCGGTCGCTTTGACACTCCACCTCTTCTGAACGATGAGGCGCATTAGACAGTCTGACGTCATCGCGGCATAGTTCAGTAAAGATACCCCAAAAACGGTGACGTTAACGACTGAAAACACGTTTCGATATTTCCCAATATCGATATTTCTGTTCCTCGTCCGAGGTGTTAAAAAGAAGTGTAGAGTGATGCAGTCGACGTGGTATCAGCGGTTCCTATCCAAAATTAGGATTTAAGACGCGAAAATCTCCTCCTAATTACCGAATCGATGAACCTACACCTAACCCAATTAATGCTTACTCGTTTATTTTCCGTTGTATAATTTGATTTTCGGTAACTTCTGATGTCTGTTTTAACGCACGGCAACGAATATTGAGACTGGTCAGTGTTGCCGGATCGATGAGCGATCGCGTCAATCAATTTTCGTGTTGTAAAGGATCGCGAATAATTTTTTTCTTACTTTTGTTAATAAGAACGGGGGCGGTTAAAACAAAGAGATGGACGCTAAGAGGTTACTGCAGAAAGGCAATTAGGCAGAGAAGGGGACCAGTGTGGCGTAAAAACTGCCGGTCCTAAGTCTTGGTCCGGACCGAACCGCATCAGACTTTCAATCTATCATCGTGTTACTCGGCACAAGCTGTCCAGCGTCGGACCGCAGTAGGGCGCTTTTGTACCAGTGGGGCAATGGTGCGGAAATTGGCACTAAAATACCACCATAGTAAATGGGTTTTGGGATGGCGGCCGTGCCTCTGCCAGCGCTTTAGGTCTTTTTAATGGGATGGTGTAATAGGTAGCATCCAGTTCCAAAACGGCCGCATTTGTTTGTTTTTCTGCCACCAAATCGGTTTTGCGGATATATTTTCACCATTTGGAATGTTTATTCTTTCCATTTCGTGGAATTTCTTTCTTTTCTTCTCTCTCTCTCCTGTTTTAAATCCGTTAGATCGGATGATACTAAATTGCCGTGTTTTCTCTCGTTTTAAACCGGCTAAAAACGCCTTTTGAAAATTAGTGTCGAGGCTCATCAATATTAGAAAATGGCCAGTTTACGTTGGATGACAGATCATATTTGCGGGAGTGGTGAAATGACAAGACAAGCGTGAGGGAAGAACACTTAAAAGCGGAGCAATAGCCGATCAGGCAGACACTTACACGCTTCAGTTGGCACGAAATGGTCCGTGAGAGGGCGCACCGTACTCACCGTCGCGTCAGTTCCGGTCACGATATAATTAGTGGACTTGACACCAGGCGGCGCTAAAATCACTGCTGTTATCATCTTCCATATGGAGTCGAGATGACGACTCGAATGTCCGTTCTCTTCTCGTCTCGCTCATTTAATATATTTTTAAATTCATTCCGTTACGGTGATTTTAAAGTTAACCATAAATTAACCATCCGTTAAGACGATGGACGGTGACTGGTTGTCATTTAAAAACAGATTAAATAAATGTAAAGACTAAAATTGAATGGAAATTGCTAGTTTGACCGGTTTTCGATAGAGGGCGTTAAAAGCGCAATCGGGCCATTGAACAGAAAGTGCGATTTATAGAAAGGTCTACTTGGGAAGTCAGAGACGTCGTAAAGGGTTGTCTGTTCGCATTGCAACGTCTTTTACGACATCGTAAAGGATGTGATGGAACGAGCGGCACAAGCCATCATCAGCCAATGTTTTACAAGATTCTGTGTCGCCCAGGTTGAAAAAAAACAACCTGGTAGTCTTATTACTTTTCCTCTACCTGTAGCAAACCGACTGGCTTCTTTCTCTGTATGCGGTTAAATAAAGAGGAAAAAAAATAGCAGTTTAATCTTCCGAAAATCAAATTTCGACTGGATTAATTACTACAATTCTTCAATCTCTCCGCATTAAAATTGTAAAAATCATTTTTCATTCGCACAAATTGGCCTTTTGCCAATCATTATTTTTGTCAGCACTGATAAACTGCCGAGAATTTTCTTACGGAATAAAATGCTGTGTGTCTGTCTGTTTCTTTTTCTCCTCTAGTTATTTACAGATGATAGAAAAGAGAAAATCCGAGTAAGAAACTCGGAAAGAATAATTCCGAATTGGCAGTCGACGATTTGATTTCTTCCTTTCGGCAGAAGTAACGTTTATTTTAAAGCAATTTGAAACTTTTTCATCTCTTTCTTTCTCTCTCCTTCGACTCAAATGAAGTTTTTCACTCGATTGAAACTTTCCTGGCCATAACAACAAAATTCAGTGGATGTAAACAAAACGGTTCGGCTTAAAAATTGTAAGCAAATTTAAAAACAATCAGTAAATATCTATAAATACAACAAGAGTAAATTTATTTGAAACTTTTAACTATTAAATCGGTTAATCAATCACTTTGTTCTCCAAAAAAAAGAATTGCATCTATAAAATGGTAAGCTAGTTGCATCATATCTCATTTTAAAGATGACTTAAAGAGTATGGATTCTATGCATAACTAAACAGAGAAAAACTTCTAAACTTAAAATATAGTTTATATTTACAAAATTTCTTAATCTGGGCTTTTATTACATGACAACTTTAAAATTTAATAGGGAATAAGAGCAGAAAAACATTGACAATGCTCGTATTTAAAAGTTAACATAACGGAAAAAAATTGCTTGTCTTTAGAATTAAATTTTCTCATTGATTTAAAGCTAATTTTAAATTATGGTATTGATTAATGGGCTCGTATTTTATGTGAAGAATTTTAGCTTTTTAAAAGAGAAGAATATTGTTCTTTCACATCTCTAACTTAAAATATCGCGTTTTCCATGTTTCTGACATAAAATCTATAGTTTTCCAAATCGCATCTTATAGTCCAACAGAATGATTTTATACAATTTTAACCGCAAGTAAAACTTTAAAAGAAAAAATGGCATTCGATAAACGATAGCCATAAATTTCATCTTTTTTTGGGAACAACAATCAAAATTCTTATTGTTTTCCTTTGTTTTTTTTTGCAGTTTCCTTCACTTGGGAATATGGCATCGGTTGTCGGATTAATTTGCTCGTTAAAGCGGACCTTATACTGATATTTTTAAAAGAAAATTGAGATCATTTTTGAGAATTTAAAAAATAAAAAAATTCTTCTTCACCCTTGATGTGGCCATTTGGAGTAATTCGAGTAAAGACATTTTTTTTTTTTTTTTTTTTTGTGCTACTGTCTTCAATCAAGAGATACAAGTATAGTTCTATAATTCTAATAAACTGCTTAACTTCCAAGTGATAACTTACAAAGATTATCCCAACATCTAATTTTACGAAAGATAAAGCAATGTCGATGTTTAATTGTTTTCTCTTTTCAACCTATTCTCTTTGGCATAAAGTCAAAAAATATTTTTCGAATTTTTGTCTTCTTCTCCGGAAGAAAAAAAAATTATTTTATTTTTTTTCTCCTCTTCCTTTTCTTGATAAATGTTTCCGTCTTATTTCATTAATTATTTCTTATAATTCTACGTTGCCATATGACTATATCCAATATTAGGAAAGTGGCGAATGTGCTCGTATCAATAAAGAAAATTGCTAACGTGGTAGCATAAATGGACGAGTGATAACGTAGTGGGTCAACGAGGTTTGATG
Source organism: Olivierus martensii (assembly GCA_000484575.1). NCBI lineage: Eukaryota > Metazoa > Arthropoda > Arachnida > Scorpiones > Buthidae > Olivierus > Olivierus martensii. The sequence continues at coordinate 40,335 of AYEL01071550.1, forward strand.
CCTGAATAATGGGTCGAGTCCGAATTGCATCAGTTATTAGTCAGCTAGAGAGAGGAGGGAAAATGCTGCAGGAAACAAATGACAATAACAATTACATTATGTTTGAGAAAAAAAAAAAATTGATTTCTCGGTTAAGGAGTTGCTGATGTGCAATTTTCTACTGCGGAACTTATTAAAGTCGGATCCTTTTCTAAATCTCTCTCTCTCTCTACGGATGCGCAACGGCTTGGTAAAAATTAGTTTTAGCAGCGGCAATTCGCGATTTTCAAAAGCAAAGTTAGAAAATTATCCGCGATAGATTTAAAGTGGCTTCCTTCAACCACACAGTCCCGTACGAAAAACTCCTCCTCCTTTTATAATTGCACAGTTATGATCTATTCCGCTCGGTGATTATCGTAAGAAAGTCAGCCCACTCTCTTAAGACAACAGCGAGATTAATTATACCTAAGTATGAAGTAGAAAGGAATTTTACTGGAGGGGGTGAAAAGGATGCAGTTTGGTACCCCTTTCCCGACATTCCCTGTTCAATTAGTGTCTCTTTCATGGTTAGCAAACAGCAACATCTAATGCCAAGTCTGGAAGTGATCCAAAGCTTCCACGAAATGCACTTTTCTCGATTTTTCCGATTGAAGCAACAGTAATTTATTTAATTAGAAGTATAACCAAGATAATTCTCTTTAAAGTTATTACAGTTTAAATACTCATTGTTAGCGCGGAATTTTTTTTATAGAATTTGTATCGAATGGTCGAACCGAATTTGTTAATGTTTTCATTTTCTTATCTGGTTGCGCTTTTAATAATTAGTGATTATCGTTGCACGAAGTTTAATTTAACCTAAAAATCTATTCAAACGCATTGGTGAAACGTCCGAGCGATAGATCATCAGTTAGAACTACAGAAAAGTTAGTGAGCTTTTTTTTATGATTTTACGAAACGTGGAAGTGGCGGATGGAGACTACTGCTTCTAGATTAGAACTAATACCGTTTGTATCCAGTATCTTTAGTGGAGATGATCCGTCAAGCAGGAAAGCGACTGAGAAGCAAACGTCTGGCAGTTCGCTATTAGTTCACTTTATTAAAGGGAATGCACTCTCGGCAGCAGCGTGGGTTTTAAGGCAAAACGATTTAAAGTGTAAAGTCAGACTTTGCCCCTCCGAGAGAGAAACATTTATCAGTGTCCTAACACGATTACCTTATAAAGATGTACTTGTCGAAACAAGACTCTCCCTCTTCCCTGGATGATTACAGTTTTTTTTTCTTCTTTTTTTTACTCTTTTTGTTCCCCCTTACCGAAAACAACAAAAAGTGTTCGCGCCAGGGGGTTAACGGAGGGAGAGAAGAAGAGCGATGAGGGAATGGTAGACACTCCGTCAATCAGACTAACTGCAGCTTGATATATGGAACTCTCAGATTTGCTATTAGTTATTGCCGGTTAATGGCATTTTTAACGTTACTTAAACTCGAAACAGACAAAAATCTCACGGAAAATATAAGAAAAAAAAAAAAGATGAAAAAAGCAATCTGGAAAGTAGAATCACCGCACGCAGCTGTCATTCAGTTGTACCATCGACTCATATTCCAAACAAAATCAAATTTTACGTCACCCTCAAGCTAAATTTCTCCACCGCTTGTTTCTCACTCTATTTACACAATTCCCGAAACTGAACAGAAATCTTTTAGATACAACGTATTGGAGATGTACTCTGCACTCCTTCAATCTCCAATTGAGTACATTCCTATTGGTGGGAGTAGTCCAGAGCAACAGCTCTGCCGGGTCCGATCGTTTTTTGGCTATTGACCCGTATTCTGACCTAAGAACGAGCTTAAACCGAATCATAAAAAAAAATACATCTAACTCTGTAACAATTTTAATTAAATTTTTTTTATTATTTAGTGCAAAAAAATAAATAAACGAGCTTTTAATTGGTATAAGATATCCGGATATTATTTTATCGAGTAAGAATAATTTGGTAAATTAAATAAACGTGTATCTTTTTGCCGGTTTTATAACGTTAATCGGGGAAAAATGGCGCTTAGTAACGTAACGAAAACGACCATTTGATTGCTTGCGGATGATTTTAAGAGAAGTAAAACAAACACTTTTATTATGTCATCTGTTTAAATATTTGGACCAGGTCCAAATCGCAATTTTTGATCACTTTCGTGCTTAGAAAGTGAGAATTAATACGTCTTCCCCTTTTCCATTAGTCTGTACGCTACTTCACCCCAGTGGATGCTTATCGGTGGTGCTTCAATTCAGACTCATTTACTGCATGTAGGGAGACTGCTGGAAGCTGTTCGACTTGTTAACTCGGGGTGGACAACCCAGATCGGACAGTCAGTTGTTTATCTTGACGGAAGGAGTCTGCAGTTGAGTGTGACACAACGCCTGGACGATGAAAGAAGGACAAAAAAAAAGGATACTATTTGCACTATATGCCCCGAGGAAGTGAATCTGTTAGTCTAAAAGCCACCACAAAACCTCAGCGATTTGTTATTGTAGACTAAACTCTTTGGTTTTTTTCCCCTTCCCCTCTCTCAATTTCTCTACAAGTTCATTGATAGCCAGAAGCTTAGATTTTGTTCAATTTTAAGACATAAAAAAAAAGAGAGAGAGAGAGAAATAAATGCTTTTTATACGTTCAGGAATTTATTTTCTACTTTTATATTACCCCATTAATTTTTAAGATTGTATATATTAAAAAAATTGCCGCTAAAACTCCATTCAAAAACAGCAAAATTTAATTTTTTAAAATACTCTGTCTTGCAATATTTACGATGAAAAAAAATTGCCGTTATTTACTAAAGATTCTTTTCCTCCTCCATATTAAAAATTAAACTCGAGCTAAATGTAGACTACCGCACTTAATAGGTAAAGAAAGTTCGTTTCGTTGCACATTTTTTTTTTTTTTTTTTTTTTTTTTTTTTTTTTTTTTTTTTTTTTTTTTTTTTTTTTTTTTTTTTTTTTTTTTTTGTCAATGAAGTCGGGAATTTTCGAGAAAAGAAGAAAACTAATTAAACAGAAAATTTCTCTTTAGACTCGATAAACTTAATTTTGTCCACTTTTATTTTAATAATTTAGAAATAATTAACGTTGTACGGAACCGTTTCGCCGAATACTCGAGTGTTTTTTAACAGTCAAAAGTGGGGAGACATTTTTTTCATTATTAACTTAAATTTTATAAATTTATAATTAAAAAAAAAACTCTTATCT
>AYEL01071551.1:0-46828 GCA_000484575.1 Olivierus martensii
AATATATATATATATATAATTTATAAAACTAGTTATTATAATTCATAAAACATTGCTGCCATTCTCGATATGAAATCTGTTTTTAATTTAAACTTCAAAAATTCACATTTATGCAGATAAAATTTCATCATCATCCTCAACGGGAATATATAAAAAAACTCTATATATAGTTTATATATAATATATGGCAGCAAACAAATGCTGTATATTTATATTAGCATATTAAAATTTAAAAAAATAAATCTGTAAATATCATACTCATAATTACCAATATTCAAAATTTAAAAAATGATATTACAGAGTATTATCTATTTACTCAATTCATAACTAGAAAGTCTGCCTGGCTTGAAATAGTGAGCGATTAGTCTTTTCAGTTCAGAGCTCTTTAATTGACCCATCTCATTCATATACCTCACCCCTATTCTTAGTCAGAACAGATGCGTCCATTTTTAGCTTCCACTATGCAGGTTTGAACTGACACACTTTATAACCAATCAACTTCCAGTAAGCTCAGCCCCTGCGAAATAGGTGACAAACTTTTTGGAACGAACTGTACAAGTATATCTGTAATCTGAATGTAATAAATAAGAATAAATACAATAATCTGTTAGTAAAAATTTTTGATTGTTAAATCTAAATTATTATTTAAGTGTGCCATCACATTTTAAAATAGTGTTCCTCAACAGAAAAAAGAAAGTATTATGTAATATTAACATATCCATTTATGCTGCAATAATTGAATTTGCCATTTGATATTTTTCTTAGCTATGTGGAAAATCTAGTATATTCTAAACCATGAATGTAACAGATTAATGAGTTTCTAACACAGAATAACAAACAGAGCTGTTAGTACCTGAAATGTTATTTAATAAATACAATATGAAAAATATTTTACTTGTATATTAGCTGGATCTTTGTAAGATTCATCTGTTGCCATTTGTAACTTTTCTGCAATCCAATTTTCAATTTCATCAGCATCTCTGCTAAACTGCTGTAGTGTTTGACTTTCTCCTAATTTGGAACGTTTCTCTATCAAAGCTTCTTTTAAATGACGCCATCTTTAAAAATTAAAAAAGAATATTTTTGATTTAGAAAATAAAATGTATATGAAATTGTATAAGTTATTGATATTTATTGATTATTTAAAAAATTTATCATAAAATTCAATTTCAATAAAAAGTTTTTAATTCTATGAATTTATTATAGTTATTTGATTTATAATGAATATTCAGCAATAAACAATTTTAAAATATTAGTTATGACTGACTGAAGATTGCTTGTTGTCAATATAATATTCTTTTAATTATAAAACTAGCATAAGACTTTAGAAATTTATTTATTTGACAAACTTTATCAATCCTCTTTTTAGAGCCATTATCAGATTTAATATCCTATCATCAAGTCTAACATCCATATTAGACAATGATAATCTCAAAGTCTTATGTTCGTAAAAAGATAAAGTAATTTCTGTAGACTTGTGCTAGTTTTAAATACTGTTTTAATGAATAACTTATACTACACTAGTGCTAATTATATGCATATGTTTAAATTGACATTCTGTTTTATATTCTATTTATGAACTTTTTGTAACTGAAGAAAGACTTCATTAACAAAAGCACTTTTGGGCTAAAGTTCTATTTTGTTTCTAGTAATTAACTGCTTATTTATTATATAGATAGGAGATAGTTTCATTTTTTACTGATTATTTGAAATTAAACATATTGCTAATATTATTAATGTATAAATAATATTCATGCAATAAATTAATATTGTATATAAATAACTATTTAAATAATTTTATTAAAAAAATAAATCAATAACCTTTCTAATACTTGTTCTTTTTTATCTTTAATTGCATCGTATGCATAATGATCAGAAGCAATTAATTGATCAGCTAAAGCAGTAAGAGAAGCTATCTTCTCTTCCTAAAAGTTAAAAATATATATTAATAAAAGAAAACAATTTTGTTTGTTCATAATTATTGTAAATTATTACTTGTGCATTGATAGCCTTATCAAAATCTTCATGTTTCTTAATCAAAGCTTCAACATTATCACCTCCCATATCATCAGAACTTAAAAAGGCTTCTCTACTGGCCATCCAATTTTCAGCTTGTTCACAATCTCGATAAAAAAGCTGTAATTCTAAACACTGATCTAATTTCATTCTTCTTGCAACCCAAGCACTGTTAAAAATTTTAATTAGTAAATATAAAATAAATTTTATATATAATTCAAAATTTTAAATATAATTTAAAAATCTTAACTATAGCAAAATAATGAAACTATATCTAATTTTTTTATTATTATTACTAATTTGTTTGCCGTTTTACATTAAAGTTATTAATTTATATCACCTTAAAATTCTTCTTAACGTCGGTAGCATGGAGGATATGTTTATAGCTGACGCTCCGTTTTTAATAATTATTAAATCGATTTATTATTTTTAAAACCGAAAACTGATCAAAAACTTAATTTAATAGACTCGAATGCAAGCATCAAATCATCAATTAGTTAGCTTTTATATCCAAGCAAGCAGCGAGCCGGCCGTTTTTCATCACTCCGTGCTCTTCATCATCTTTTATTTTTTTCTTCTTCTTTACTTAGCTCCAGTGATATCATATCTTACGTCATTGGAATTCCTGGATGTATAAGAGCGCTAGTTTGGAACCGAAACAGAGCCCAAAACTGAAAGTCCAGAGTAAAATTGCCCAGGGTGAAGGGAGAAAAACGCAATTAGAAAGTGGAGTTGGGTTGCGGGGACCCGATCCCAATTTCTTCCTAGGGCGTATTAAATAAATAAAGCTCCTAATTTAATGTAATAAGCAGTCCAAGACGGGATTATTGATTGTAGTTTCATTAAGTCGGATAACATTTGTAATAAATTCCATATACTGTACGGTATATATATATCTCTTATCCGAATTAAATCTGGGAGCGGGGTGGCCTACAAATTGCGAAATCGAAACCGTTTTTATTTACAGATTTCATTTTTTAAAGTCGATTGGCGGGCTGAAACGGGCCAAAAGTATGCCAGAGTGGCTGGCAAACTCAACTAGACGCGCAGCATCCGGGCATCGACGACAATAATCACGCCTAACAAACAGCTTTGTCCTAACCTTATTTGAGTCTCTTGGCGATTCATGTATTCAGTAATCGCACCAATACAGCATCCACTTTTTTTTTCCTTCTTTCTCTCTCTCTGGTCGGGTCTACTGCGCTCCGAGGGTCCAGAGGCACCGGCGGGAGGGAGACGGATTAAGGCAAAGATAATTATGTCGTCAATATAACGAGGGGGACTGCTTAAATCGAATCAAGGCACTGACTTTCAATAACCGGGACGGCCCAAATTAAATCAAGACGGCGCACCAGCAAGGTGAGAATGTAGCCACCCGAACTGCCGGTCCTTTCCTCTTATTACCGCGGATTAGGACACTCGGCTGAAATCTCACTTTTACTCTTTTATTTTGTTTGGATTTTGTCGGGCCGCGCCGATTAAATTCTCCTCGTTTTCGGTAGGAATCGAAAGGCGATTGGTTTGTGTCGGAAGGAGGAAGAAAAATATTGAAGGACGAGCGCTGCTCGGACGGGAAGCGGGCCGGCCCGCTCCCGCCACATCCGGGACCGAAGTGGGACCCCAACCAAAGCCGGTGATTACCGTCCCGCCGAACGAGGGCGCTGCCGGCGGCGTTTGTCAAAGCGAGCGTGCGCTCTTTCCACTCTCGACTCTCCTAATCAGATTAGAGGGCAGAGAGATCGAGCAGAGCACAGCTTTGTATAAAACTCCGGGGCGTCCTCGGGCCTGCGGCAATCACCGCCTGGCTCGTGGTTCAGGTGCTCCTCCCGACTGGGACCGTCCGGGTCAGAGGTCATGGAAGAGCTGACGGAATTCGTATCGAAATCGTTCAATCCCGAACGCGGATTGACGTCTGTTGGCTCACCTTTGCCACACCTGTTATCGGCTTCGTCCAGAGGTGCTGCGGGTTCCAGATCGCTGCACAGTGTGGTGGACAGACTGGCGGCTCCTCATCTTCTCTCCCCCAATCCGCTTCGAGTCACCGGTTCTCCCGTCTCTTCGCCCCTGGTCCTGCCTCCGCCATCCCAAAGTGAGGATACGTCTTCTTCCGAAGGGACGGCTCTGGACAGACAGGAAGAGCGGCTGAGAGGTAGGTGCTGGCATCTCCGCCTCTCCCCTTTTTCTTTAACACTTTGCTATAAGGTAATCTAGAATTAAATCAACATCATGTCACTCTACACCGCTTAAATATATTACAAACTCCACCATTTTAACGCGATTTATCTACTTTAAATGCCAATTTCTATCCATCAAATATGGCAATTCGGATAGTTTGGCCAGAGATACAGGAGAAAAGTTAATTAATCAAAATCTGCGAGTTTGACCGGAACATACAAACAGAAACTTCCATCAGAAGGTAATGGAGTGAGAAGAGTTGATGCTTATCATCACGAAAGCAAAACGATCCAAACGCAGCCATTCCGATTAGCTCGGTATTCTTTTAATTCCGAGTGAATCATCACTTCATCCGAAATAATTCAATAAATCTTCCAACGTCCTAATTTCGCGCGGAAGATTCTCTCGTTAAATTAAGGAAAGATGACAATCGTTAAGGTTTTATCGACAACCGGACAGAAAACAATAAGAGGCGATTTATCGCTTCCGTCTTCGCCAATTTGAAATTAAGTTATGGTTATTATGACAAAAGGGAGGTGGAGATGGAGTGGACAGCGAGAGAAGGCAAATATTTGCACGACACGCTTGTAAAAGAGAAAAACATGGAGTCGCAGCTTTATCTATTTAAACATTAATTTTTAATAAACGAATTATTTATTCATTTCTGTCAAATTCTATCGGGCATTGAAGACTGGGCAAATATTCTCCACTCTTTTAGTTACAGAAGTAGTTGAGAGAGAAATACCAAAAACTCGTCGACTGATTTAATCTGTTAAGAGTTCGGCACCTTTGCCGTTGTATCGACATTCTGCTTGGCGATTTTTGAAGGAGACAAAAATATTGGTAAACAAGGAGATGAGCGATTTGGCGGAGAGAAGGAGACGTCGGCGAATTGCTTTCAATTCGTGCAAATTGAAACAAGTTAAATGATGGTCCCTGCAGATTCGTCTGGTGCGAAAGCAGCGATTAATGCTGTGGAGACAGATTGGAAGGGGGTGGGCGATGGCCATGGGGCTATCTGCATGCGCCGCAAAAATCGAGCGTCGTTGTCGAAATTATGTTACATTTTTCATCGGAATCGTTGTCTCCGGACCATTTTGAATCATTTCTATCCTTCAAACCATTTGACTTTTGCGTTTAGAGAAATTGGAAAATGCGTGTTCCCATTTAGACGCGAAGAAAGAAGATCTATGTGTGTTGAGACATAACCGTTACATTTGCCTGAGTGCCGGCGACGTGTGTCACACCACATTTCCATTATGCACCAAAAAATCTCTCCCCCCTCTTCGCTCCTAATGGAGCGAACGCTTCCGTTCTTCGGGACCGCTCGCAACTGAATCGGGACAAGAGTGGCACAAATTCGGTAGGACACGATAGGGGAGAAGACGAAGGGATGCGGAGAAAAGCCCCTTAACGCCGACCTGTTTTCTAGCTCACCTGGTGGTGCTCCTGTCACAAGCAATTGGCCTAGGCCGGTCTCTAAGTGCCGCCAGTTGAGAGAATTAATAAGTGCAGTATGCAAACGTCCAAACGTCATCCCGTCTCTCAGCAATTGGCGCAGGCAAGTTTTCTTTCAAACCATTCTCAGTCGAGTTGGATATTCGACTCGCCTGCCTACCCCACTGATTATATTTACACTCTTTATTATGTAAGTGTAATATCATTAGGTACAATTCCCGTCCGTCCTCTTCCCTTAGCGGCCCGCCATGAGTAAAAGACCTATTAGTTAATCTAATGTAATCTGACCGGCTTACCAAACATCGCCATCCTCTTCTTGGCCATCATTTAACTTTGATTTAATTAGCCCCATAGTATCAAAGGTAACCCACTTATTTATTTGATAATCGAATATAAATACATTGATTATTATTATTACTTATGAATCGAAATTTCCACAGCAATAATAAATCGCAGTGTCGATGAGTATCCTTTCAACACATAGATGTAGATCCACCATTCGTCTTGACACAACTACCCATACAAGATACGCTTCATTCTTTGTCTATTACAATGATAAAATTGTAAATTTCATTATTCCTCGTGTTTCGTGATCTTTATATTGTGTTTGAAACGTGTTTATAAACACAAGTATATTTGTCTATTACAGTAACAATTACGCAAATTTCGCGAGGGGATTTTTGTTTATAAATGGGTAAACAGATACTAATCAGTGTCTTAATTCTGCCAGTTGACCAATCGTATTTGAATTCTTTAATTCAAAATTTCGATCCGGTGTTATGTATGATAACGGTTCCACGTGTAAATCACGTGTAACTGGCAGAGAGCCAATGTGTTGTCATATGACGACACGACTGCATAATTAGCACTTAACATGTACGTATAAGTCATTATTAAGTGCTCTAAACCCAATTACCAAACTGTCATTAGATCCAACTACAAATACTCGGAACCAAATGACGATCTCGGCGTAGAGTTAAGGCGTGGCATATTTTTATTTCCTTCGGAATGATTAAGAGCGTGTGGCCACTTGCCAACCTGGAGACTGATTAACATAACGAGATACCGTTTAGTTCTATCGCATACATTAAACATTCGGCTAATAAACGGAAGATCAACAAATACAAGTCGGCAATCGAATTTTTGTAATTGCAATTTTTGAAATCGAACAAAATGCCGTTTTTTAAAATTTATTTTAACTCTATTTCTCTTACTTTATAACTATTCTACAAGGCGGATTGATTTTGCATTCTAGACCAATAAAACTTCCGGGAAAATTACGGCATAGGTAAAATCCGAGATGAGAAGAAAACTGCAAACTCTTATCGCTTAAATGCCTCGTAGAGTAGTGTTATATCGAGTCTTACCATTCGCTAATGGATCGTTCGGACAGCAATGTACACCGAGAAAAGGACTTTCGGATGAAATACCTACCATATCCTTTATTCTTCGGTTTGGATGCTTTTTTGCGCCGTTTCCGATCTCCTTAATACTCTGCGGTAGGTTACTAACATTCCGCAATTTTCTCTTCGTGAAATCACACGAAAAATTCGATTTTCTTCATTTCGTTCTTGATGGCTTAAAATCGAACAAATTCTCGCGATTATGTATCGTTTACGCGTCTTTCTATTCCCCAAACTCAAAAAGTCGCTACGCACTACATGCAGTAATTAAGTTTCCGTTACGCGCCGGCTCTTAAACGCCGCTTACCAGAAGGATCTCGGATTTGAGAAGAGCGTCATTATTCAAGCTATACCTCCATTTTCTATCCATAAACTAATCACGGTCGGCAATTATGGAATGGATAAATCCACCCCATAATAACCTACAACAAATTGACTACACTAGCAAAAAATCGCCACATTATCGACATAAAAACATATTACACGACAGCCATTAGACTTAATAGAATTACGTATTTATGATACGTAATTCTATTAAGTACGTATTTGAATAACCCAGCTTAGAATAGTCTATTTATGTTTCCCGAATGAGCTTTTGAATATTTGAAGACGAATAAATTATTGCTAGAATATTTTTATATATATGTGTGTATATATATCGATATTTAGATAGTTGGATTATCGAATTTAGGATGTTTGCCACGCTTGCAGGAATTTAAAAGTTTATAAACCGATGAATTTAGAAACAAATTTTAGCAATTTTTTCTTTTTTTTTATTGCGAATAAAAAGGATTACTAAAGTCGTATTCTAGCATAACCTAGTTAAGAGCGATTTTGGAGATTTCCAAAGGCGCTAGCATTATCTTCGCATCATCTTTCGCTGGTTTTTAAGCTTTATAATTTCAATAAATCACCATAAAAATATACGCTTTCGATGATCTAAGAAGAAACGTATCAGAAAATCTATCCTATAAAATATACGTATTTTTTATTTTATTTTAAAATCGAGATAGAATTTAAGGTTGAAAAGGCAACGATACGCTACAGCAACTCGAACCGATGTTTGTAGTCCAAAAGAGGGAAAAAAAATCGATAAAAAAATACACAAAGCATATTTTCTGTATCTGTAAGTAAATCAACCGGACAGTGGCCAGCCATTAGTAAACACAGTCCTTAGAGCGTGATGGACCACTCCCATCCATAAAACAACAGCCTAATCAGATGATGTCAGTGGTCGCAGCCCCCTCTGCCTCTTTCCCTTCGATGATGGGGAGAGACTTCCAGACCAGTGGACGGACGTTCGGTAAAAAAACGATATTTGTTGCGACTGTGACACGTGTCACGTGATCTAATGCATCCATGTCCAACGTTGCCCTGCATCCAGCTGCGACGCTTCCCCATACATTTTATGTCAGCTATTAAAAAGTCTTTCCGACCGTCCACTTTTGCATCCGGATCACTTTATATTTTAATCCCTAGGTTTCGAGAAATATCTCTATATCTTAAAATAATAATTATTTTCCACCAATATACTTTTATTCGTCATTTATCAATATACTTTTTTAGATAGGCGTCTTTTATCAATAATGTTTTCTTCGAAATTTCGTATATATATGTTATCCAATTTTTTGTTGATATTATACTTAAAACATATTAAATTTTCAATTATATTTTGATTATTGTTAACAGTCCGAAGGCCTACTTAAACGATTCGATAATGGTGAACTTATCACGATTTAGATCTACATCGGGCACTGAAGATCTTATTCAACACAATTCATTATAACTGTATACTACTGATAATTAATATATATTATTTGTTAAGAACATAATTTGTAATCTATCCTTAACATATGTGCTTTAAGAACAGAATGATAGCCTAAGTGCTATGACGTTATTTGAAATGATAAACACTTGATTCTCATTCACCATACAGATATGAAGCTGTATATTGTTATAATGGAATTATGTCACATTATCTTATAGAATTTCCTCCCTTACCGAATCTATGATGACGTTCAATATATAAAAACATAAATTATAGCATTATATTATGCACAAAATATGCAGGAATAACAGAGTACATTTATACTTTCCATATGGCCTAAATTATTTTGTTCTTCATGTTTTCAACAATTTCAATTTTTACTTTCCAGAGGACAGTCAGCACGACGATCTTATACGATCATCGTGCTGACTGTATGTCCTCCGTTAATATCTTTTGAATTAATTAATAGATTTTCATGAATATCGATAAGAATGGTCTCGACATCGCATCTTTTTATTCTATAACCTCAACCGTATAAAAATGGTAGACATTCAAATTTCTGAGATGTTCTCTTCATATGTCCAAAACTAATTAATGAACTTTTATAAAACTCGATAAATCATTGAATATGACCTTGACGATACATCAATTTAGCAATCATCTTCAATTATATAAATATAACGACTGTTCGAACGCCTGAAATTTCCGTCTAATAAGCTATTCGATTGACCATTTTTCAAAATTCAGTTGGGGATCGGATTATTGAAATCGATATTAAAATATGGCTAATTAACTCTACAACGTCACTCTTTTAAAGATGTCGAATTTCTGGCATTCCCCATAACTATTGAATTATTTGATGATTTTAAGATGGCTCCGTTGAAATGCATTTTAATTTCTCAATTAATCATTCCAAAATAGCGGATGTTTTCGGAAAATGGCGATTAGTTATTTCCAAAACTGTTTGTCTGAATTTGTGAAAGGACGCCTCTATTAACAAAATAAATATTTTAAATAATTAATTGTTACTTATATGCCACCATTATATTCGTACATTTCTGAGAAATTATCGTAATGCAAGAGAACATCGAAGCATCAATATACAGTATATATATATACTTTTTAATCAATACATTTTTATACATTTGTAGCAGTGACTTAAACAATTGTGGCAGTCCCAATGTTTATAAGTCTATCACAATTAAAGTTATCAGCAAATTGGTGTAATAAAATCTTATTCTCTTTGATTTTTGTCACATCTTATGCTTTGACGTTAGTGTTTAGTTGGCTCACTCCCTCGGATAGTCGTGTATACTGTTTCTAATGCATTCACTTTGAAAAAGTTTAAGAAATTTCATTCCTACATACGACAGAAATGAAATTTAGATGCTTCAAATTGAGATCATTATTATAACCAGAATAGTCTTGTTACATGTGAGATATCAATTAACAATACATTAGTTTTCAAATTTTAATAGCATATTCTAAATTTTGACAAAAATTTGTATATTCAGTTGTACAATTTTCTTTCTCCTATACGCGTGTACCGACTTTAAATCCATTTTCAACGTTACTCCTGCCAAGAATATTCGCTTTAAGTCACTGGCATAACAACACGCTCTCATACTTTACCACCCATAATGGTCTAAAAATCTTAGTTTCCAGATAAACAAGTGAAAATTTTTATATCCTGGACTTTTGTTATTGAAATTCAAATATTTATTACATTCTATATCGACTTTTCTCGATCTAAGTTCCTAAAAATCACATGTTTTATTCAGTCGATATCTGCAAAGGAGGGTTGATAATTCTATTATTAATATATACAAAATCCTAAAGTATCGCTTATAACTGTATATTGTCTGTAATATAATAGTATGTTGTATAATTAAATGCTATTTAATAGTATCATTAGCAATAAAATCCAGAAAAATTCCTCAGCTCAGAGCGAGAAAATAGCTAATTTATGTGACTCGTGATATTATTTTCGACGATGGAATTGACTCCGAAGTTGTTATGGGTTATGAAAGTCTGATTAGATTGTATCAATGGAAGTTTGCTATTTTTGTTATTGTCTATCGATCCTCCTCTCGTCACCTGGACTTGTGGCATTAATTATTTGTTATTCTCGATATATAGACAGTCTGGAAAACGAAAACAACGTTTATTACGCCATTATAGAAAAAATATAAGACAAACCAAACAATATTTAAGGTAAAAAAGATAACATCGTGACGTTACCTCACTATCAAATCTTAAAATTTCCGAATTCATGCGTTGTAGATGTCCGCTAATCGTTTCTTGTTTAAAGGTGATCGAATAATTTAAAAAAATTATATATATATATTTTTGCGGTCGACCGCGATTTTCTAACACGCAGTGCGTAATCTATCACGATTTATACATTAATTAAATCAGGAAAAAAAATGTTTAATGCCGCAAAATAAGATGCGTATCAATCTGTCGCAACGCATTTTAGAAACGGTTTAATATTGTTACGACCGACATGGGAATGCAATAAATATTAATCCGAAATTAAATTTTCCAAGGGGGGAATGCATAAAAAACCAGGTGGATTTTTTTTTAAATTCTAATCGATACTGAAAATTAATTTATAGGTGAATTTTTTTCTTGCTCGGATGTCGGTTACGTTCAATTAGGTAATTAGTTAAGTTGTAGATTGTGAGGAAGAGGATCGCACGTATTGAAAAGGATCAAATTAACTGATGGTTATTTTAGTTTCTAGCAAATTTGCCGAGCGGTAGAGAAATAAATTTTAATTTGTAACTTTAATCAGCGTTTGTATAATTTAACATCCGGGAATTTCCTAAGTAATAATGCCGGAAAGCCAAAGCAGAGCATATAATAAAGCATGACGAATGCAACCGAAATTAGATAATATCTTTACACGTTCGACACGGCGACACTGCATAATAATAATAATAACAATGATAAAATAAATAAAAAAATGATGGGTTCAGATTAAATCTCTCACAGATTATTTATCTCGAAAAGGGAAAAAAATAATTCGTATAGTTTCTATTTAAACTGCATCATAAATCTAAATGTGACAGATCTGCAAACACGAATAAATTGGAACGATATGGCAGGAACGTTCCATTCGTAGGTCTACACTCGAGTGCCAAAAATCATTCCAGCACAATGAACACAACGAGCACATGACAGATATGATAAAGCAAAGATGTGACACTTCAGCCAGCCCGTTTTAAAATCAAAGCATATTTTTAAATCGAATTAGTCACGCTCCAGCAAATTATATTCTAGGATCAAAACACCTTGGCCTATACACTCTCGAAAAATATCTTTTTTTTAAAAAAGTAACGGGCCACAAATTCCGCTTTTTAAGCAATCTCGTGTGGCAAGCGTATACAGCCAACCCGAAAACAGTTTATTAATTTAATTTTATTTGGAGTTGGCATCAAATTAAATCATTAGCGCCTCATCCACGGATATACAGCGTAAGAAGACGTTTCTGCATTATGCATATAGCGTGTGTGTATATATATGCGTATATATATAAAGCGAAAGAATTGTATTAAAAGCGTGATTTTAATTTCTCGCCGTTTCATTAAACTTCATTAACATTTCATTTTAATTAGGAAAAGTTAATTGAATCTAATGAGTAGAAATTAGCAGTAATCTGCGACTCACTCGCATTGATTTCTTTAGTCGTGGCTCCAGGTTGTATCCTTCCTCTTTTTACTGCTAATTGTATCAATTAACGCCATTAGAACACGTTTAGTCTTGTGTTTTGCCAGCGACAGCGATAGCTAATCAGCCGTCTCCAAAGAAGAAGCTCGGTTTGTTGACAAAATTGCAAAATTTTTAATACGTGATAATCTAGTCTCCGACAATAATTTTGTGCAATTCATTAAAGGTAGTATGACATGGACGGCGTAACAAAGATTTAATAGCGAGAGGCATTTTTCTGGCTTAAATTCGTCAACAAAATTATATGGCAACTTAAAATAATTAGCAAGAATTAAAACAATTTCCTTGGCGTTTTAATCCCTCTGGTGGTTGAAGTTTTATTTATTTATTTATGATTTTTTTGAAACTGCGTAATTAGCCAGGTTGTTTGGAAATTTTTAAACTAGCTTAAATTATGTTTTGAAATTTTGTAGTTTTAACCGGTAATTGCTTAGATATAATTAATTTATTATTGAAAAGATGATGGACAGAATAATCTAATCAAACAAACCGTGTTACGTGATTATTACACTTCGACATTTGCAATTATAATTAGCGATTTGGCCAATTAACTCTTTGGGCAATTAATAAAGTTAATTAAGGCGAAAGAACAAAACGACGAGCATTTAAATTAATTAGGAGGTGTCGGTGGTGCAAAAATCGGTGCTAAGAGACGAAAGGGGAGGGGAAAAAGTTCTGTCTCTTAGCACCCTGTTGGTAACGGGTATCAACTAGTTGATGGAGAAGCCGGCCACGGGTCTTTAATGTCGATCCTATAGGCGGAAAAAAGGACCAAGTCGGCCATTTTAGCAAATTTAAAGAAACATAAAAAGAATTTGGGCCATTTGGACCGCGACCTTTACTGCGAAAAGCGAAGAATCCGGCAGTTGGGAGGAGCACGCTCGCATTTGGCATTTCCCAGTTTCCCCTAAGCCGCATCACCCATCTTCGGCCGGGCTCATCAAAATTGTATGCATCTAATCGGATTAACCTTCAAACTTTGAGCATGTTACACCAATTCCGGGATAAAATTTTTGGCGCCCCTGGCATGTCGTAATTTATGGGAGTTGGCACGTGGCGGGACAACGACTGGTGCAACTCGCAGTTTGCCAACAGACGTGAGAGGTCGGCGTACGTGACAGGCCGCATCGGGTCAGCCCGAATGACTGCAGCTAAGGTTTGGCTGGCTGCAGGCGAGAGAATGTCGGTTAGCGGGCATCTCTCGCTACTCGCCGTCATTTGTCATCTATATCCCGACTCCGTGGTGCGGTCGGGAAATTTGCAAAATCACCAAGTTTTATTGCTCCCGAGAGTGGCTACAGACCGGCGCCGCTGGTTCGATAATGGCTGCTGCTACACCGCGCTAATATGGTTTTGGTTCGGGCACGGCCTCCACTCCTACCTGATGATAACCTCAGCTACAAATTCTGTCGAATGCTCGCGCTCAGGTCCACTTCTTACCTTACCGGTTTGCGGTCGCCTTAACACCTTTTTTTTCCTTCCTCTTTTAAATGTCCTATCGGGTTATCAAAGCGATAAAACAGCAAAGTATGGCCCCTTCCGTCCCGTTCTGCTACGGTTGTTAGCGATTTATTAGTTTGTAGAGCGGTTAAGCCGGGTTGCAAATTACTCTAATTTCGTCTGATGGTTAGTTAGTACACCTGCGATCAGCAGTCAGTTCCGATTTGGCGTCGTTCCGCCAAAGTCCAGGTTGCATCCGATCTCTCAATCGAATTAAGCTTCTCCAATGACAAACGATGCCGCTGCGCCGCCCGCCATTGGCCGCCCGACCGAGAATGTCACGTCTCTTCTTATTTTCTAATGCAATTATTCTGTCTGGCCCGGGGAGACGGAAAAATGTCTACCACCCGGTCACTATCCATTACCACGCTGCGCGACGGTCGCGTTTCGCGCTATGACGCTTCCCACCTGGACGCGCAAACCACAAACTCGGACTAAAAATTTTCTCCGGCTTTGAATTATTGATGAATCTCTCGACGTCGAATCCGGAAAATAAATGGTTTCAATTTTGAAGAAGTGTAATCTAATAAGAAAGCTGTTACGAATGCTTCTTGGCGGTTCGCCTACCGATAAGGATAATCTACGCATTATCCTTCACTTGGTGACCTATCAATAGTTTTATAATTAGTATAAACACAGTCAGCGATCTAATTTTCGATGAACTTTCTAGATCATAATTAGAATTAGCGTTACTGAATCCGTTTTTACACTCACACAAAAGAATTTTTTATAAGAACAAAGTCATTATTATAAATCATTATCGCAATTAAATAATTTGCGATTATTTAAATATTATTTTGTGATAAGATACGACAATTTTCTATAAAATAGTAAAAAACAGAATTAACTATACTTATTGCGAATAACAGCATTATCCTTCTTCCATAAATAGAATTAGAACGTCATTAGGAAAATCCGTAATTTAATTTCGTTTGATGTTATTTTAAAATAATAAAACTGTCTAATGTTAACTACGCTTAAGTAAATAATATAATTTAACATAAAAAATATTTTCGTCATTTAACATTAATAGCATTTTTATCATTAAAGTAGATCTTTTCTTTATTATACAATTTTACTATCGTAATCTTGTTGTAGCTAGTAAGAAATGCTAAATTATAGAGATTTAGTTTACTTTTTTATGTGGATTTTGAATCTTATTTTGACAAAACAAAATTTTAATAAGTTTCAATCAATGTATAATTTATGGGTAAAATATGTATCTAATAAAACTTAAAAAATCTATATTTTTGGAATATGTTTTGTATAGGAATCTCTATTCTTGGATATACAGATTCTTATACAAAACGCAGTATACGAATAAAGATCTCTTAAGTTAAAACTTCAAATTCTTCTAACTTTTTGGTAATACAATTAGATTACTTAATGTTTATTTTCTTCTTTTTGTTTTTTATGTGGAGGTATGGCATAATGGTTGCTTATGCAAATTATGAGTTTAAAAATTCCTTCTTGTGTTGCCAGACCAGGTGATGCACAATTGTGTCCATTTAATTATTTATTTTTCTAAATGGAAACTAATAATTAACACTATTTTAAATTTTATAGATAATCTGTTTTATTGATTATTATTATTTAGTTATATCATTTTAAATTATAAATTTTATTTACAGTGTGTTCAAGTTCTCCCAGCCTGGGTCCGGCCGCCGCTTCCACTCCCGATTCCGATTCTCAGACCGAAGTCAAGGCTGAAACTTCCACATCGGAAGAAGCGGAAACGAGGAAAGAAGAAAGAAAAGAGCAATGTGCTTTAGGTGACAGTGGGCATCAGCCCAAAGTGAAACAGAGAAGATCCAGGACTAATTTTACTCTGGAACAGTTAAACGAATTGGAGAGATTGTTCGACGAGACGCACTACCCAGATGCTTTTATGCGCGAAGAGCTGTCGCAGCGGCTGGGTTTATCGGAAGCGCGTGTACAGGTAAGTATAAGAAAGACGAAAAAACTTAATGTTACTAGCAGTAATAAATACGGCGCATAATTTAAGCGTCTTTCCTTAACGGTAGCGACGGAAGCGACGTTAGTCTGGCCGAGAGCGCCTATTCAGTCATTAGCCACGCGACCGGGCGATATGCGGCCTGTCAGCGCTCATCGCTTGTCGATCAGGCGTAATTCGATGGTTGACGATAGATAATGTCCAGCAGCCCGAGACCTTAATCGCATTACCCACACTGCCGATGGATAGCGACTCTAACTCGGTTTGATATCTCCCGCTGCGTGGCTGGCAGAGGCTGCCGGATGCCACTCCGACACGCAATTGGCTGTCGCGTCCCGACTTGACAAATTAAAAGTTTTAATACATTAGGATAGAATAGATTCTTGTCGGCCCAACGCCCAAATCGGTAGCGACGCGTTCCTTCCGACTAGGGGACGCCACGGGACCCGATTAAACTCTCAACCGCTTCTCCCAACTGCATCCGTATCTGAAAAAGTATTTGGATATTAGTAAGCCCCCTAACTTCAGTCGGAGACACCTTCAACTGTCCAGAAATAGTTTGAAATCTAGAAAAGGGGTCGGGTGGTGATTCGAAGGATGATTTCGAGCGCTAGATTCGCGTGGTGTCGGGATGGCAGGTCGGACTGATGGATGATCCTCCGAGGATGAAATATCGTCGGTCGCCAAGCCGACCAATCGACGGCCTGCCGACGTATGGTGCGTGACGACGACTGGCCAATGGGAGAACAGACCAGCTCCGGCGCCACCTAGCCAATCAATCGGACTCGAGTAGATAGAAGAAAAGTCGGGCGGATGGGAGGCGAAAAAGGAGAGAAAAGTGTAAAAACTGCGACAAAGTAATTGTATAGCAAAGTGGAGAAGTTCCTCTGCAATCGAGTGGAGTTGTGAAGACTGTCAATCGGTGAAGCATCCATCAACCGGAATTGATGTTCTGCCCTACCAAAGAAGTTATTAAGTTTGTGGAGCGAAACAGACAAAATTATCTTTTACGTGTCTACGAATTTGGATAGAGTAGACATCGTCGATATACAAATACAATACTTCTTTATTTTTTTATTTATGCCCCGTCCGTTTGACAATCGGACCAGTGACGTCACGGCCACGGGTCATTTGTGGCAACCGATTGGTCGAGTGAACTCTTGACTAACCGACTGGAATTCCTCCGTCCGGATGGACCACTCCTTGAAAAATGATTCGACTTATCCGCATCCATAAACAGGAAGTAATGCACCGGAGACCGAATACTTCTTTAATTCCTCTCAACAAACAACAGAATAAATATTCGAAACAACGGTTTATCCATTTTATAATTTAGAAAATAAATGAAAATTTTAGATGGACATTGAAACGACACTTTGTATGAACTGTAACCGTCCATTCCTGCATTCTATCGACGAGTTTCTGGAATTTTATAAAAATTTAAAGATAAAATTTAATTGATTTAGAACATAAATAAATATTCCCGATTTATAAATATAAATGGTAATGGAAATGACAGGCGAAACAACGATTATCGAATTTGGCATTGAAATGTAGGTCAGTTTTCATTACTCAACCTTCTCACTTAAAAAAAAAAAGAAGAAGAAAAATCGACGCATGATGTAATTCTAAAGGTGATTTAAATCTCAAACGGAAAGAAACACTAATCAAATATTAAAATATTAAAATCGAAAAAAAACTCGTAAAATAATTCTCTAATCGATATTATTAACCGTGTAGGTATAAGAACTATAAGAATTACTTTATCCTCACCAAAACCGTTTTTAGTCGAGACGGACGTGGCCTTAAATCATAGATTTTTCGTGTAAGAAGGTTAAGAGACCATTTCTTATATTAAATAATTTGTTTCTGTCTTCTATCGCAGTCGCTTTATTGTCTCTCTTCGCACTTCCGATTATTTTTGTCTTTTGATGCAATTTATTGTATTCTGCGATCTTCGAAATTACAAAGAAACGCATTAAATAACTTCAAAATTAATTAAGAAAATAAAAGAATCGATTTTTTTACAGTCTAACTATAAGCGCATTTTTTATTTAGTTTTTTTCCAGTAAAATTTTTTCCGTGATTCTAGTTTAAATTTCCACTCGAAGAAGTTTAGACGGTAAATTTTTCAATTTTTACAAATTAATGGAGATTTTATGTTATAATTAATGTTGGTAATCTTAATATTTAGATGTGTGAAGTGTCAAGAGTTTATTTTTGGATGCCCCGAGCCATTGTCTTTCTTTCTTAGGCAAATGGAAGTGCAAATGTTTAAGCAGATATAAAAACGGTTCGTGTTGATTCGGAAAATTTTTCTTTCATTTTTTGGAATTTCCCGAAAATTAAATAATGTTTAATTTACGATTTCTCTCTCTCTTTTTTAAGTCATATCTATCTGTAAGAGAATATAACATCCTTTTTACGACAGGTTAAAAAATTTCTGATGGAAAATCCGAATTGTTTTGAATACCGGAGATAACATGTCGTATTCGTTTCGTAGATATGAGCTTAGAGATCTGATCTTTGAACTGCTAGAAGAGGGAATGGTTGTTAGTAGAGGAAGTGCACTAGAGAACAGATAAGTGGAGTGGGTGATCACTCACACTGACTGATGGTGAAAGAATAGAGGGCTAATAACGCTTATTGGATTTAGAATCTGCTTTCATTTTTAAGGATTCATCGGGCCATAGTTGGTCAGATATATAATAAAAGGCAATTTCTGATATCAAAGTAGATTTTTGGTCAATGTGGAGAATCAGATGTTGTTCTTTAAACTGAAAAGAAATATTGATGATGATAACTAAAAATCTAAAGAATTTTTGTACGGATGAGCAGTTTTTACGGCTTACAGTATTATTAATTTTTTAAAAAACAACGTCGATAAGTAGGATTGTTAATTTAGTTTGATAATAGATGATCTCAAATATTAATGACGTTGCGACGATTAGTATTCGACACAATCCGCACACTTCAATTAATGCTCAAGTAATAGGCCTATAAAAATATGGTTAGATTAATAGTAAATTTACACAATAAATAAATAAATATGTAAATTAAAAATTATTTTTCCTTCAGAATTTTCTGTAATTTCGAGCGTTTTAAGATACATTAAAATTGTATTAAATATAATACAAGATTTAAATATATTTTTATTTGTTATTTAGAGATAGTTTTCGAATGTTTAAGATGATTTATGATTTATCTTATGTATGTAGTATTAAACTTTGATTTTAAAACCTGAGTCTATTTAAATTTTGAACAAGAATTGTGCCTTTGCTTGAATTACTTGATTAAATTTCTCTTTTTTGAAACAAAATCGCTTTAGAGAAACTAACATTAGAATAAATGCTTTCGAAGTTAAACTGCTAAAACTCGAATGGAGTTGGTATTATTCCCTTTACTCTAGAAACCAAAACGAATCAAACTCATTCATTTAGGTAGCACGGCTACAGCGGCGTAAGGCAGCGATATTCTTTCTAATTTGGGACGAATCGATAGTTCGATCAAACGCTGTACATCGATCTTTGATAACTTGCCAATGCCGAACGCATATCCGAGCCAAGAACGGGTCTAAGTAATAAAGTTTGTCACCGGTGTTACTTTTCCGCGATGAGTGGCCCGTACTCGAGACCTAATTAAGCGGTCCGATTGTTACTGACACGCCAAGTAGGCTGTGTTGTAGCTAGGTGGGCGGAAGTGACGTCGAGGAAGGTGGCATTGGGTCCAGCGCAACCTTCCCGCTGGCATTTATCAATTAGGCACAGCTAGCGGTGGCAAACAAGAGATGGGACACGACATTAGAGGCGGGCAAACAGCCAGCTAGCTATCTAGTGTTGGTGGCAATCAGTCGGAGCTGGCCTAACTCGGCCTGGCAAGCCGATTAAGCCGGGCTCTTACCCTGATTAAATCCTTGTTTCCGTAATGTTCCTTTTATATGAGGTGAACCTTTTCATTTAGTAGACTTAATTGGTGTCGGACGCCGGCTGGGCTCGGACCCGCTTTCCAATCGGGGTCCACAAGGCAACGGGAGATGCTCCCCGCCAACGACGACAGTTCGAACGTTCATCAAGCCCTCCGTCCTAAAATAGGCCGTATAATCTGGCAAATGGTCGGTGGTGATAGAAGAGACGATTTATTTACGGGCTCATAACGATAATAACCCGAGTGTAAGGCCGATTCGGACAAGGGTTATATATCGCTTATATATATATATTCTATATATATATATATATATATCTTTTCTCTATTGTCTAGCACCTTCCTGCATTCCTATTCGTATAAATAAGGCATTTATTATACATTTGCAACGTTATAATAGCAATCCGTGTTATATACTGTCGATGTAGGGAAGAAAGGCACTCTTTTATAGCTGTGTGGGGGACGAAAAAATGTATTGTTATTATGCGGAGGAAAAAGCGGGAAGGAAAGACAAAAGGAGGATTATTGAATTAAGATGGGGAATATATACTTCAGCCTTTTTAATTAAGAAGTTTCGGGCGTGCGAGCGCGCGTCCACGCGACGTTTACTGGGCTTTTTCCACCAATGGTTCGTCAGACCACGCCTTGTTTAACGGGTGCGAGCTGGTCCCGATTTACCGGTAATATCATTAGGGCAGTGGAAGAGAGCCCCGAGGGGGGAGGCGGCCCGGGGAATTCGATTAAAAGCTGACTCTCTACCGTCGGCCGCGTCACAAAGAGCCGGGGATTTACATAATGCCCGTCTAAACGCGACTCCTGCAATCTATTCATTACTAAATTGCCGTTTAACAAGATTGAATTTATCAGTAATAAGTGGCCGAGCTAATGTAATCATGGTGATGAAAAGAAAACCCTCGGATCTCTTCGGCCTCATTAAATCCCAGAGAAGATAAAAGCATGATTAATAGCTAGAAGTGTCTAGCGTAATAAAAGAGCTCCTTTGAGCCTACTTTGTGCTAGATGCGCCGTCAAATATATCCTCTCGGCTCCGTTGGTCATCAGCACTCCGGGGGTGGTCCTAGTTCTGTTTCCACTTACCACACAAACAAGATATTGTTGGCTGCGACCGCGCATTTTCCTTAAACTTATTAGCCCAAGGCGCACTCCACTTTTTATCAATTTAAAACGAATAATTCGATGATAAAGCGCCAACTTGAAAGGAACCTTTCGAGTTTGTTCTCGTGACTGGCCGGCACCATTTGTCTCCTATCAAATGTGTAAGAAGTTGACCCACAATCCATTAATACTAATAAACATCTTCAATATACTTTCTTAACTATCTGCTACTTGTATCTTATCTGTTATTGTACAATAGAAAAAGCTATAGTTTTTCTAAATGATTTATCACTAAAACTAGAAGTTCTAGAAACTAAATTTTCGGTTTTCACATTTTATTTTCTATCTTAGGATATCAGGCAAACAAAGTAGAAAGTTCATTATAAGTCTTGTAATCCAAAAATGCATAATCTCTGATTGTACACAATTGCTAATTTGAAATTTTTTTACTAATAATTTGACGATTCTAAACTTTCTTCTCATAAATAATTGAACAGCAGCATCTTCTTTCTAGAATACTTCTATGTAACCTAATTGTTCTCTGCCAACTTAATTAAATTTCTCTCTATTTTAAACTCGAGAATATGCTAATCTTTCAATATACCATAACTTGGCTTATTGTTAAACTATGTTTTAATACTTAATAAGAGAAAGTCAGTTCTGTTTTTTAGAGATCATTCTTTTTTTTCTTTTTTTGCTAAAATTAAGAACATATATTACTAATGTACCATCAACGTATAATTCTATAAAATATATAAATTTTAAATCTAATTATAAACTGATCCAATTAATAAGCAATCTGATAAGTTAGTTAGGAAATAAAGAAGAGATTAGTTCAATGACTAACGTCGTAAGATCTTATGGTAATAATAATAAAAGGCTTCTAATGTATCACCCATCCTATCTTCGTTAAGTTGTATTTAATTGGATGATCAGTCAGTCAGTCAGTCGATTTCGATTCTTGGTGACCCAATGGGCTACGGCTTTTCACTGTGATTTAGATGATTTTTAGAAGTAATACAAGACAGTTTCGATAATAAACGGTAATTATCTAAATCTAATATGGATAATAGATTTTCGAAGGGCAAGTTTTTCATGGATGTTTTCTATAAATTTCTTCCTCTTTCATTTTGTAAGTTTATAGAGTTAAGAGATTTTTTTTAAACTAAGAACTTTCTTATTTTGCGTTCTTCATTCGATATTGTAGCCTGAATAATTTTTGAAGAAAGTTTTGATTCTAGATTAATTACTTTTATTTTGTTTCGAATATCTCAAGAATTGTATAAATATGATAAACAGTAGTTTGCACTTAAGACAAATTTTCTCTAAATTATTCACTTTTACCTGTTTTTTCTAACAATAATAGCGAATTCTGGAATTAAATGCCTTCATTATTTTCGTAATGAACAAATAAAGTATTGCAAATTAATTGTTCTAAGCAGTTGGAGAAGTTAAATTCTTGATCTCTGTTTATAAACTTAACTTTTTTAAGAATAATTTGTTAATACGAAATTAATTAAACTTAATTTACCCGTTGCATTGCTTTCTAGAAAGGATACAATGATTCCTAAAGATTAACTCTTAATCAAATTTTAAGAATGTACGGTTTATATAAGGCGAGTGTCTTTATAAAACTGGGAATGCCTTTGCCTACCAATTTTGAAAATATGAGTGCTCGAAAAGGAACAAAATTTGAAAAATATGGCCTGAATTCGAGATTAAATACAATTTATTTTAATCACTTTATCAAAAAACTCTTAAAAAAATGACACTTCACTATAAAATGTTGAAATATGTAAAAGAGAAACACTATAAACAATATTAATAACTATTTCCGATTAAACGGTATTTATCTTCAAAATTTTGTGATATTCAACAAATTACTCGTATAATTCACACAAGTAACAATAATTATTCATAATAAAATTAAATTTTCTTTCTCTACGAAACTATTTTTCCTCGTAGGCCTGACTACTGAGTTAATTATAAAAACTTTGCAGCATCTGTATCGAAACTGCCAATTTTAGACTAATAAATATTGTTTATTCTTCATTTATAATTTTAAAAAAATGCGAAATTTTTAAAGTGGAAAAGTTTAAAAATAGTGGAAAGCTAATTATTGATGTTTTATATGGGACAAAATTATGGTAATTTTTATTTACCTGTTATATTATGCATGTAAGTTCTTGTAGGCTACTTGTAAATTAAGGTTGATACTTAACCTAATTAAGAGTTTACTTTTAAAAATATTTTGTTGGCAACACGTTCAATATTTATAACTCTTGTTCTCTGCTTTTGATTTATGGATAAATTTACAATTAAAACTTATTTAAATTCATTTTTTCTTTGACAAGATACTTATAGCATATGTCTACATTATATGGAAGTGTTAGAATATCTTTCCAAGATTTGTTGTTAAGCAAATATTAGCTAAATGCATTGCTGTTGTTCTTTATAAACTAGTCGATATAACTTATTGGAATGAGCGAAGTTTCGTAATTTAATCCCGGAAACTTTATTCAAATTTGAGTTGTAGGAAAATTTTTGTTGGTGTTAGTTTCTCGGATCTCAAATCGAATTTAAAATTTCCTTTGATGAATCTGGATAGATATCTTTCACGAATTTCAATATTTCGCCTGTAATAAGTTTGCAGTCGGGTTAAATTTAATTAAAATTATCGGTAAATCCGAATATTCTCATGTAAAATTTTTTGAAATATTCGTACCTTGGGTCGTTATCGATTGCTTTCCAACCAGGATTCAAGTTAAAATAAAAGCGACTTGTTCCATATCTGAATAGCAATCCTCACAAGTAAGATGAACTCGCTCGAAACTCTTCGTCTACATCCATATTCTTTTTTCCTCCGCCTTTTTTTTCCAGGAAAGTTCTTCTTGCCATCTTTTTCTCTCTGAAAAAATAAAACAATTGAGCGTCACCATTCAAATTCGGTTTGGATCAAAGTTTTCTCTATTCAAGCCCGCGATACTCTCATTTTTTATTCTGCAACAAGAATTCAAGCTATTTTTCTAACTCTGGAAATCCATACAGGGAATCAAACCCATACGGACTAACTCCTTCGAGATCTTTACTTAACGTTGGTTACAGCTGAACCATCTCTTTAAGAAACATCTGGATAATAATTTAGAAAAAAGTCTTTCTATATCTTGCGATTTTAATAACGCTCAACAAAAGAGTTATTATCGAAATTTTAAAACAGCTTAGAAATGGGAATATGTCATAAATATATATAATCTCAGTTAGCGAAAGTTAGATCGCTGTACGTGTTGAATCCGAATTTCTTAACAAATGCAAAATTAAATCTTCGTTAAAATTTCCGTTACTAATCAAAACAAAATTATTTGCTAAAAACTCTTCATTAAATCAAAATAAAGTTGAAACAATATCGTTAAACAGTGAAATAATTCCAGATATCTTTGCAAAAACAGAGTTTTTTTCCTGTTCTAATCGTTAGATCGACTAGAAAATATATACGCAAAAAAAACTCTCCTATTTATCCATTGAACTATACATCAAAGTCGTACTCTAATGCAAGAATTTAACTTATAAAAAATTAAAATAAAAAATAAGTGGAAAATTAAATTAATTGTCTCTTCGTTCAAATTATTTTTAATTAAAGAAAGTCAGAAAGAACAAGATCCGAAGCAAGAATTGCGAATTCAATCAGTTCTTTGTTTTAGCAATATTCATTAAAGAATTAGCTTTTAGCAGACTATTTCCTTTTTCTTTGGGATTTATAGAGGATTTCTAACATTCTTTTTCCATTGTCTTAATTTAGTTTCGGAGTGATTAATAACATTTTTAATTAATTCTTTTCTCTTATTCCTCTTTATAATGTTAGCTTCTATACAGAGTTAAAAGATTATGAACGGGAAAGAGAAGTAGTTCTTTTATCATCTTCACAATTTGATTATTTTTTTCCCTCTTTCAAATTAATTAGGATAAAACAAAAAAAATATAAATTTAAATTATAAAAACAGATAACATCATTTACAGCATCCTCCAATTAGGATAGGCATTAGATAGTTTGTAACCGAATGTAGAACCCGGACAGGCCTTTAAAGTGCGTTTTTAGTATATTAACTGTAGACAAGCATAGGAATGGCGTTAATAATTTCGATAATCATATTTTAAATTATTTATTAGTCAAATATTATTTTTAAATTGTTGATTCCTTCTGATGAAACGAGTTTCATTGATAAGTTAACTTGTCGAATAAATTAGCCGGTCGAATTTATCTGCATATCTATAAATTATCCTAATGAATACATTTTTTTCTCCCTCGTTAAATCGCTTTACTTCTTCATTAACATTAAAACGAGATATTTTTTTTTCCTTCGAAACAAAAATTGGTTCGGAAATAATCGAATAATCCGAGATAATTTATCGCGATTCGTATCATTATTAACCCCGGAAAATATTGCAGTTTTTTTGTTTTTTTTTTTTAAGAATACATTCCTTTAACGAACCCGGAAAGGAAACTTAAACGTGATAAGAATGCCTACCGACTTCTTCTACTTTGATATTTTTACTGTTCGCAAAATATTAATTTTTCTGTCCATTGCACGGATCCGAAATTGGGAAATATTCTCCAAGTTTTTGCGGAAATATTTATTTCAATTAAGCAACAGACGTCTTAATTATTCTTCTCGTTAAAGATCATTATCCACATTCGGTGAGAAGTTTATGGACACATAAGCACGTGGATGCCATTTCTACTTGGTAAAGAAGACACATTAACGGAGAATGAAAGACACATCTTCCTATTCGGAATGTAAGTGCTCCAAAATTAAAAGTTCTGTCGTTTTAATGCCGAAATCTCCAACTTAATTATCCCTAAATAATTATCGAACGCTCATCGAATCTCCATATAAGTTAATTACGTCCTTCAAAGCCTTCTAATTATGCTTTATAGAACTAGAACGATTTTTCCTTAAGCTTATCTTGCATTATCTGTCATCCATTTACGACCATAAAAGACAAATAAAGCGATTTTGTTTCTATTAAATATCATTTTAAGCTTACCTTAGATTTAATTAGAGAGATATTCACGACCCAAGCGACGTATTTTCATTTTTTAAAAGATTTTAATTCCCTTAATTGGCTAGAAGAACATTATCTTTGTCAATATCCCAGTAGACAATGAGGTGTGGCCATGTTTAATTTTAATTAATTAATTATTAAAATAATTCGTGAAAAGATGATATATGTTGTATGTGTATTTTTTTAAATGAACAGTAGGAATGTAATAAAAATTGAAGAAAACACTATTTTCTCTTCATATTTTTTCTCTTTTTCTTTCCATTAGGTATGGTTTCAAAATAGAAGAGCCAAATGTCGGAAGCACGAAAGCCAGATGCAAAAAAGTAAGTTAAATTTTTTCACGGCTTTTTTTGGGCTACTTTTAGTTCGCAGTTTCGCCGCTAGGTTTCGGATTATCGATAAAATTTCACGTCCTTTTCTTTAATGGATGTCACTTATGTAAATTAAACAGCAATTGAGACTCGGTCCATTTTTTTTATATTTTTTTAACTTCTTCGTCTCTTCGCGACGGTAATGGGAAATGAGCGCACATATGATGTTTTTGTCCTTTGGCATTTTTTTCACTCTAGATTTCGACAGACGAATGAAACGCCTAATTTTTCAAGTTCCATTTGACACGGCATGATTTAGACCCAAGACATTTTGTCTCTCTCCATTTAGCTGATGACAAATGTCGAGCCCTTCCTCCGCCCAGATCGGTGTTACGAGTTATTCTTGTCAGAAAAAAAAGAAAAACGAGAGACGAAGAAGAAGAAAAAAAACAATAATAACAAAAAAAAAAGATTTCTAAGTTTTATTTCCGAATTGACTCTGATTCAATATTGTTTTTGAAATAATGGATACGGGCCATTCTGTCGACGATCCAGTTATAATTAATAGCACTTCAGTTGGAGCCGAGAACGAGTTTAATTCTTGTCGGACGTGACAAGAAAAGTTGAAAAATGGTTAAAGTTAGAACTATTATAAAGTTCCATTTGCCGCTCATGTTGCGCGAATCGTTTTATATACGTTAAACTCGATTTATACTCGATTATTTATTTTAACCGTTATTATTCCATTTGTCATATAAACAATTCTGAAAAAATAAATATAATTTATGAAAGAAATCATTGGAAAAATGCAAAATCCGATCGAACATAAACGTTATACATTAAGGCCTCGTTTGAAAATTGTGGCTCAAGTTTATCAAAATTATGTTGTTAATTATAAACGTTTTTTAAATTTTTATATTTTAAGTTATCTGCTAATCTTTAGATTTTTATAATAGGATAATTTAAAAGATCGTAATTTTTATTAAAATATCGATTATTGTCTTTAACCAATACTAATGTGGATGCAATTCTATAATTAGAATAAAATCTTTGATTTTGAATTGCATTAATCATCGGTTTACTATGCCCATTTTGCAATTTTTTAAACTTTATAAACAATGTCTAAAATTAATTTTTAGCCGACCGTTCTTTGTTTACGTACGTGAAAAGTTTTTCTAAACAAAAATATACAGATTACTTAACGCCTGTCATCGAATTAAATTGCTTTAAATCGAAGTTATACTCGATTAAAAAGAAGAGAAATAATAATGTTTTCGTGAAGTTATCGAGAATTTTTTGATATCACAATCGAATTTTAAAAATTAATTAAATTAGAAAAAATCTTCGCAGCTTTTAAAAATGATTAAATTATGAGAGATTTCGCTAGGACTCCGATACAGTGTAGGATATATTCGGTTAAGTATTTTATGGAAGCAAACAAAAAAAAGAGGAAAGTTGATCATGTGGGTTGTTAAGCGATTACAACAAATATCGACTTCGGAAAGAGTGTGCGGTTGTTTACAGTCTCCAGAAACGGTCTTAAGTGTCTCGGATAGGGACACTGCACTCATTCATCTTCATTGTATCCATCACCCTATCAATTGCGTTAACAACAGCATCCCCGGTGCTGTCAACCCCGTCGCTCGGCTCTTGCCTCGACTGCCACCAGATGGCAACTTCATATGGATGAAAAATTACCAAACAACAGCGAGAATTAAGTTTCTTTTCTTAATTTTAATCCGGGAATCCGACGTTTGATCGGTATCCTGGCCGAACCGGTCGCGTCCCGATATCTTTCTCAACACGAAAGTATTGATCGTGGATTTCTTTGTTTTTTTCAGATCTGATGATGGCGGCTAGCACACCGATAGAGTCTTCTCGCATCGCACCTTACATCAACGTAAGCAGTGCCGTGGCCCGACTTCCGCAGGATCGCTATCTGGTGCCCACCACTCATTATTTGCCTTACGCCGATCCGGCCTTTTTGGCAGCTGCCCAGCATTATTCGGCAGCGGCTGCTGCGGCCGCAGCACATGCACCCCATCCACACACCAGTTTCTTGTTTTATCCTACTCCCACTCATCCCTTTAGTTTGTCCGCTCTGATGGCAGCGGAACGACTTAACAACAAAAATTCCAGCATCGCAGATCTTCGACTCAAGGCTCAAAAACACACCGCAGCCTTGGGACTCTAGTATAATCGCAAAATCTCCCCCGAACGGACACTTAACGTTTCCTGGCTAAGAGAAAGAGAGAGAGAGAGGAGAGACTGTTAACGAAATGCCACCACCTCGCCAATTTTCTCAAATATCGAGATAACCAGGCAGAAATTTCGTAGATGCACTCTGTGAGACGCTGTTTCATCCCGACTTTTCGTTCTTCATCCTACGAATTTTGCAGCAGATGACGTCTAAAGTTGTAATCCAAAAAAAAGAAAAGTTTGTGGAGAAGTTATTTTTATGGATCAACGATAGACTTTACTAGCGAGCTGGCACACTGATCTTTTTGGATATAAATGGAAAAAAAAAAACAAAATAAAATCGTAGTTTATCTTCTGTTCGGAAACAAACTCGAATACGTAGACTTTTACATTTTGCCAACAGAAAAAATCCTTGCTGATATGTCGAAAATAAT
This sequence comes from Olivierus martensii, assembly GCA_000484575.1. Classification (NCBI taxonomy): domain Eukaryota; kingdom Metazoa; phylum Arthropoda; class Arachnida; order Scorpiones; family Buthidae; genus Olivierus; species Olivierus martensii. Next base: position 29,049 of record AYEL01071551.1, read on the forward strand.
TGGAGCCGAAAACTGGATAGACAAATTTCAGTTATTCTGCTTCTCGGCTGCGGATCTTACGTTTGTGAATATTTAAATCGGAAAATAAATAAATAAAATAGAGTTAAAAAATCAACTGCTTTGTTTTGAACATCTTTTCTTCTGTTTTCGTCCAAAAAAATCGCTTTTTTTAGTTGAGGTTTCTGTATGTCAACCAACATATAGTAAAAAAAAAAAACGGAAACTGTATCAACAAGAAATTAGACAAAATAAATATTACTTCAAAATGCGGTTGTGAGTGACCATACTGCTAACCAAATCGAGTTTCAAAACCGTTTTTTCTTCTAAAATCAGTTAAATTGCGTTACAATACACATAATTTAATCTTGGGTAACTGTAAACCCATATGTATGTCTTATTGTTAAAGAGTAGAAATTTAATTTTGGAAAATTTGAGGAAGTAAATTTCCGGATTTTCAATTCTTCCATTTACAATTTTGGTAGGTGCTTACGTCGAGAAGTCACTTTATTTAGTTTTCTTCTATGTATCACTTGGCAGTAGACGCATTTCCAAAGCCCAACTATAATTACTCAACATTTCCAAACGATCGGATGGAACAAAAGCGACTGGGATGAAAAAGAAAGTGCGATGCAGGATCTAAGTTATACTCTTAAGATCTAAGTAAGGCAGTCTCGGTATAAACCTAACTTAATGAACGAATTGCTGGAATAAAACATCAGGATTCCATTAACCAGATGGTCCTTTCTTTGCTTCTTTCTTCTCGTCGATGACGTGATTGCACGAGCCGAAACACGATCCTACCATTGGCTGCTTCTTCGACGGAACTTGGCGAATAGGTGCGAGAAGCAAAGCGAGTAAGCCAATCACGGTAAGTAAAAAACCGTTTGCTTTTTCTTAACTTCTAAGTACTTCTAATGGAAAATACAAAGTTCTGCGCTCCGATAAAAAGTTTACATTAACAGAAAGCTTAGTTTCCACTTTATTCAGATTTTCCGGCCCTTTAACCAGGTAAACGTTTCGGACCATCGCCAGACCATTAGCGGTCCGCCGTGACTATCGTCTTAACTCTAATAGAGACTTTCTTAAATATTTTCGTTATTAATAAACAACCGATCACTTTTTAAATCAGAAAAACTTTGAAACTGTCCAAATAATTCAAACTTTTCACTTCTCACTGTCCTTTTCGTCGAACACTTTCAGTTTGTTTCGTGAAAGTTTTTGTTGGTTTTGTTAATTTCGCATTCAAGTTTTGCATATTTATTTTAAAATTTCTTCTAGATTACAGAACATAAAACATTCGCATCAGTACGTTAAACCGACTAAGAATTAAAGAATAGGAATAGCAAACTAGTAAAACATTTAAATGACACTCTGCAGGCCAAGTCACGCATTTTTAAACTGTTGCAAACAATGAACTGTAGTGCCGAATTAGCTAATCTGGTTTGGTTACTCGCTTGTTTGGTACAATAATAATTCTCTCGTTGGTTAAATGATAAAATTCTTCTGTTTTTCGTGTAGATATACTGGCGAAAGCGTTGACATGTTAGCCAGATATCCTCAGTTAAGCCACGCTTTCTTCTTAATCCTGTTAACTAGACTGACAAATCCAAACTGAGAATGTATATAATGTGACTAATTTTGTGGAATAAAAACGACAAAAGAGGCGAAAGAAAGAATTGCCAATTTCAAGAATCAGAAATTTTTCTCTCCCTTTACATTTATACAAACTACATTTTTCTTTACTCATTCCGAATTATGGAAAAACATCGTTTTTAATTGTGAGATATGTCTTTGTTTTTTTTTCTTTTTTTCTATCCTCGCCCAGAGCGAAGGTTTGGTAGAAAGAAAAAAAAAATTAAATGGATTGATTAAATATTAGTTCTTATTGTTAACACATTCGAAACCGAAAATAATTAAATCTAAAACGTTACTAAATTAAATTTAGCATTATAAATCGTCGTTTTAACATACAGACCAATTTAAAAACGAAGATAAAACGATGCCATTTTTAAAGGCGGAGAGAGAAAGAGGTCTTAATGTAAAAGCTAACTTCCGACCTTTAACCATCTTACAGTTCTTATTGTTAATTGTTATATTTTAGAGATAAATTAAGTCGTAATGCGAAAACAAACTAATTATCCAAAGGCAACAACATAATTTATAGAGTGATAACAATCGAAGTAGCAAAGATAATACGACTAAAAGTTGTATCAGCGAATCAGGACGGAGTAGCAAAAAGAATGTCGGCAAATAACGACAAATTTAATGGATGTTTGATGAATGGAATGCATTCGTTTAATTACCGAGCGTATCAAAACCTCGTCTCTTTTATTAATTAACTGCTACAAAATGGAGAGAGTAAGTAGCGGCGATATCAAAAGGTTAGTGGAATTTACCAATGGCTCTTTTTTTCCCCCTTCTCTCCTCCTTAAAATAGCAGACGCGTGCTAATTTTTGATTGAGAAAAGGCTGTTTAGGCAAACGAGTAATGGGAAGAGGGCACTTTTAAATCGATACGATTTAGGCTAGGTTTACAGGACGACTTAAGAGACTCCTTCCACTAAATTAACCAAAAACGGGGGAACAGAATCGTGTTCACTACTAACGGGGATGCACTTTTCACTTAAAAATATGTCGCCTCCCACTAACGGCGACATCTCTGGCAACTTAGATGGGCTACTGCGACTAGAGAGATCTACCGCTCTGATGACGCACGTCTCCTTGCGAGGAGACATTAACGGTGCATCTGCATAAAAATTCTGTGAGAGTAATTCCGATTCAAAACTGTGTATGACGCCATTTCTCTACATATTTTTTTCTTGTTCGAAATTTATGAAGTTGGCTGTCGAGAGACACGACGAGTTCTAAATGTCTAAATCAGAATATTCAGCGTCGTCGCTAACGCGGTAGATAACTATTTTAATATTTTAGAAATTGGATTGGAGAAGGCGCAACTAGAATGTAGTTAGGATAAGAGAAAGAGTAATAAAAAAGCCGAAATTGCAGTTAACTGTTTATTCCAAAGTTGAAAAGAATAGTAAATGTAAAGAAAAACTTTTGGCAATTAAGTACAATTTGGTTTTATTAGGAAGAGAAGAGTTAGGAAGAGAGATGTACGACACGGTGCCCGTTTAAATACAAATTTAGGCTGCAAATAGCGGATAAGTATCCCTTAAGGAGAGCACTGTTACAGAAACGAGCAGAAAATATTCTCCGGTAGAAAAAGGCCAGCCTCATTTTGTAGTAGTCACCCTTGTTATATTTCACTTAAAGCACTCGGTCGGCGCTGGCGTCTTTGCACCTTTATAACTCCCAACAGAGACATAGCGGTGGCCAACATCCGGGACTTTCGACTGGCAATCCTCTCGTCAGACCTAACGCAATGCATGCCGGATCGTAAAGTCTACACGGACCATTTCGTGTAGCAAAAGTCTCGCTGTTTTAATATCGGTAATGTAAGGTGTGTGTCCACAAGTGCGTAACGTTCGACTCCAGGGAGGTGTTACCGTCCGGAGCCGAACCTTCTGTCCCTTGTTATTAAAGATCGTCTCCGAGGTGTCGCCCAGGCACCCACTTGATTAACCTTTTCACTGTGTTCCGTGTGCCATTTCTCTTCTATATAACCCTCATCTATCATGTGGCTACAACCATCTGCTCCGATTGGCAACCGACTCCAAATGGTTATGTCATGTCACGTTATAGCCATGTGGGGATTTGCAACTCGGCTCTTTTGAATCGCGATAAATATTTTCTTGGCCTGATTCCCCGAGCTTAATTAAAATTTCTTTATCGTTTCTCTTTTCCTAAAAACGTTAATTGGCCCATTGTCTGACTCAGTCTGCTCTATAACGTCTTTCCACTTATTTAACGACCGTTTAATGATCTCCGCGGGTTAATTAATAAAGAAATTTAGACGCTAATATAAACTCTTCCGATCTTCTTAATTGAATATTAATGTTTGGAGTATTTTTCACACTTTTTACGCTTATTAAAGTTTACTTCTTATATTACGACAGATGCGGACAATCGGACGACGTCTTTCGGATAGATTTATCCGAATAATTGAATAATTACCGGGCTATGGTTTTTCTAAGGTAACATTAATTCAGCAAAGTCATCGTTAGCGGCTCAATTTATGCAGAAAACTAAGCACTAGATTCATTCTAGCGAAGAATACTAATCAATAGAAGTAATTCTCTATCTCTTCTCCATCCAGGCGCGATTGCGCATAATAATAGAGGATTGAATACATCGACACCGTCCTTTCTGAATTAGCAGCTTCTTTGTGTCCCAAATAGATTCCAAACTTTTTCTTCTTTTCTCGCTGACGTATTTTTAGAGTTTTTCTAACGTAAAAAAGTTCGTTATCGTCGTTTTAAAAAGGATAATTAATTTATGTGACGCTACTTAAAAGAAGGAGTTTTTAATGGGGGCAAAAAAATAATAGCGCCTGGAGCGTGACCCGTCCCTGGGATCGAAAGGGCGCATCTTCTTCTTAGTCGTCGATTGTGAAGGAAGCGGCGCCGTCTGTGGTCCTCGTAATTAATTCTTGTGTCATGTTCGAGTTGTTTCGGAAGTTCGTTCCGTATGGTTTGCTGGCGGTTTTCCTTGATTGGGATAAATGGCAACAATGAAATTCTCTAGAAAGAAACTATGACCATCCGTCGTTGTTTTGTTGTCAACTAGGCGGCTTCAGAGAGCAAAAACATGGAAAAGAATTGTACCGATTATAAATTGGTTCTGCAACTGTAGATCTGTATGAAAAGCGGCAGATTACGTCGTCAATGGGCACCTGTTGTTGTCTCCCATACACAAGATCCATTCGACCGACTTAATGGTTCATAAACAAGCGGCTTTTTTTGCAACTTATTTATGACGATGCTACGAAAGAGAAGAGAGACAAAGCAATTATGTCAATCGAACCTAACTTATTTACTCGCTATAAATTTGCGAATACCGAGTTATGTTTAATCCGTTCGATGTAGTCGATGCGAGTCGGTGTATCTAAATCAGCAGACTGTATCATCTCCGCATACAGAAGGCACGGCATCTCCAATCCAGTTGATGACCCCAGTCAGAGAGAAAACAGTTTGACATGCAGCAGGACCAACCATTGATTTTCGAGTTGCCTCGAATCGGCGACCAAGAAGAGCAAGAAGGAGGAAAGGAAAAAAATCGCAGGCAGACCAACGTAATCGTATTACTTTCGCCAATCAATCAAAGACTGTGGAGACCACACACACTTTATCATTCAGATCTGATTCAATTAGGTGACGGGGCAATCAGATTGGATTGCGTCGCATGCAAAATTCAACTCTCCACCGGATTGCGCCCAAGGTGACAGGTCAGAGGTCCAGCTTGTGTCGCTCATAAACGGATGAGCTTCTGTCCAAATATTATCGTTTCGTTAGATAACACGCTGCTACCGTCCAATTTTTACAACCCCTTTATTCCCTCCCCGTTTTAGTTTCTGTGACATTTTTCTCTTTCGAATTATTTATCGTGTTTGCATATTTTACACAGTAGGGATTTCTTATATTTTGTAATATCTTAGAGCCGCATTTCCTAAACACTCGTAAAAATAATAAAAAAAAAAAAACAGTTTAAAATAATAATAATAAAATTACATCATAATTTTATTACGAAATTCGCAATTTAATGATGCTTTTCCGACATTTTTTAACGGATGAAACAAACCCAGAAAAACATATATTTCTCTTCTGATACTTTAAATATTTTAAAATATGAAAAATTTGATATATTTGCCTCGAATTATGAATATATTTATATATAATAAGCATATTTCCAAACAGTTTTAACTTTATATCTATGCAAAAAAATGTGTTAAGTCTTCCGATTTATTATATACTGATTCTTTTTAATTATAGTGGCCAACGTAACGAGTTCTCGATTAATTAATCGAATTAATTTATAAGTTAACTAACTTTTACGTCTCTAACCTTCCAGTCTGAAGTAAATTTTGTAAGTTTGCAACTTTTTAGTGTTTGCTAATATCACAATATTTTTAATGATTTGTACCCGATAGAAGATTTTAAAAATCATTTCTTCCGGTTATGAGCTTTCATTAAATCAATTTGAGATATGTACTAGATTAAACATAATGTAATAATTTTATCTGCAACGTTAAGGCTATTACAATAAATCCAGTTTAGTGTTTCTTTGCCTCTTTAATAAAATTTCCAATATACGATTTTTTTCCTCCTCTCTTCCTTCGTTAATAGAATACGGTCTCAGATGAATAGAAGATGAAGAGAATCTTTTTCGGATCCAATACAATGACTGGAAGCTATATTTTGCTCGGTATAAATGGCCAAGAAGTTTCGAATTTAGGAAGTAATGCGCGGGATCTATATACCTTCTTCCCATCGCGATGGAGGAAAAAAACATCCTCCCAAAAAATGTTGAGTATGAAAGATGCTTAAGAAAAAAAAGTTCATCGTTGTTTTCTACCTCGGACGTCTATTGTCCGGGTTGAGAAGAGAGAGATAGAGGTAGAAAAAGATCTCTTTCGGATTTGGCAAAGAAAGCCCGTTATTAGTCTAATGAGCGGAGAAGGTCGGCCATTAGTCAGATGAGTTGCGCCACCTGCTAGCAGTTGCGAGAACTAACGAGATAAAGCAATTAAATCGAGTGCAGCGGCAGATAGATTAAAGCGGGTGGCAGATTGCTTGAAATTCTAAGTAGCTTTTTGATAGAATGGACGATTGAAATCAGTATCGGAAGATGGCAATCGGTGGTCGACATCGTTCAATGGACATTGGTGATCCATATTAGGCAAAAAAAAATCATTACTTTCTATTCCCCTTGCCATTCTTCGCTTCTAAACACATCATAAGTATATTTACAGAAAAAAAAAGAAAAATTGAATGATTCTTGCCTCGATAATCCGTATATTTATTTGGAAAAGTTGCATTATGAAAAAATATTATTATAAACGCAGGAGCCTACTCGAAAATTGATAAATTCGTCTGTTTAAGTTAATTTTACGAAATATAAATTTAGTGTTAGCCTAAAGAGAATTTTTTCGTTTTTCACTTAATCAGCTTTATTAGATTTGGATAACTTACGCACTTCTGCTATTTTCTCAAGGCCGATTGATTAGGTTAATTTTAGAAGCGTAAATTTTTCCAGAATATTTTCTCGTATTATTATATAATCTTTCCAAGTTGAAAAGGAATGCAACAAATATTTACTTCGACAGAAAACAACGAAAAAAAAACTTCATACTGCAGGATCGTAAAATTTGTTATGTAAAACTAGCTGTTTTTTTACGAGAATATATGGAGGTCCTCTCGTTTTTCCTTTTAAGAGGTTGTAATTCTCCAAATCCGATAAATTGGCTCTAATGCTATGTACCTAACATGGCCGAGAGTGTACTGTAATTTAATATCCAGCTTTGCCAATAACTGCTGCAATAATAGTTGTGGTTCTTTACAGAGAAATTCTACTTTCTGGTGGTTTGAACATTTTCATGTTTATTTAAAAATTATTCCTGACGGTACATCGAAAAATCTTTAAAATTACTCGTAAACAAACATTTTTATGTTAATTGGTTTGGCAAATATCTGTAATATTTAAAATTTTTGACACTCAAATTAAGAAGTCAATTTTTAATTAACAATTGTACACTTTATACTGTTTCTAAATTTCGAATTTTTTTCTAGAAATGGTTGATAAATGGTTTCATATTTTAATGTCAATCGATCGCAATACCCTGATAATCAGTTGGTTATCATAAAAATCTCAATTGGCGCGTCTTTGTAAGAATTATTTTAAACTAATTTCTACGCCATACCCACGACAGATTAATCGAGTCTGCCTTGATTAATACTCCAAATTTATGTAAATTAGTTCAATGATTAATCAGAATGTTTTGCGCGTATTCTGATGTATCATCATTTTCATTGCTAACTCATTCTTTAATTATCCACACATTAAAATCATTATGCGGTTAAAATATTTTGATTCACAACAGCATGAAGTATTTTATTTACTGAAGTATAATTCTAGTTTGTTCAGAGAAGAGAGAAAAATAGCAGTCGGTCAAAGCAAATATAAAAATTATATCATTAAAATGACGATAATTTTATATAATATCCAGTCACAACGGAGTTACATTGGCTATTTGGTTTCATCCTGATAAAAATTAACTATTTTAATTAATTGGATATCATATTTAGAATTATAAACGGAAGATTTCAACGTTATAAACAGAGTTATATATATTATACAATACATTACTTTTAAATATATCTAAACGGATAACCTCGACTAATTGATTAAAATTATAAAAGGACATTAAGGACGCTTGGTATCCAGAAAATTAATGAATTTTAGTTACGAGTTTCAAATCCATTAGTTAGATATATTGGATCGAGGCAAAAAAGAATTTTCACTAAAGTGAGAAGCTGGGATCAAGGTTGAAATATTTTTCTCAGTATCTTTTTCAGAGGATTCCGGATTCTTTGCCCTTGGCAATTACATCACGAATTTGATAACCAGGTCTATAATTAGAATACTTAACGAGAAATTAATATGTACTGTTTGTATTCATTTCTACTGTTACTTTAATTTCACCTCATTATATCCCAATAAATTAATAAAATGACACATCTTGAAGTATCAATTTTTAATTCTCGTTTTTGGAGCTTCAAAAATATTATTTTAAATGTATAAATTGTTTAATAAAATAAATAGAAAAAATTTTATTTTCAATTATTTATCATTTTAATTCAAATTCGAAATTCTTTACCGTCTCTTATTGATGTTAGGCCGTTTTCCATTTGGAAGGCATTTGAGAGATTCCAAAACTCATCATGGGCCGCCATATATCTATGGTGGATTCGACCCATGGGTGAAATAAGGGAAACACCGAGCCGGACAGAAATTCTATTAAAAATCTGGAAGTATGGGATTCCGATCCTCCAGACAAAGTTCATTTACATTCATGCCGCTTTTGGATCAACTCGTCTGTTTAAAATCTAGAAATTATGGTTAAATATATTTAATTAAAGGTAATCTTTACATTAGGCGGCATTACAACATTTACTTTATTCGAATATTAACTTGTTCTGATTAAACATAGAGCAGGATAGAAATTTTGATTTAAAATGCGCTTTAAATTCAAATTATTGAACTTTTTTACATTATATAATCATAAATAAAAATAATGTGTAAAATTAATCATAAAAAATTACATATATTATATATATATACGTTACATATATATGACATTTACAATCCTTATTTTAATCAGGATAAAATTTGTTTATCACAAAAAAGTATATTATAATATCAGCTTCCATCTATCTTGTATGCTGATTAAAATATCAGTAAAAATGTTTTATAAGTGCAGTCATAATTGGTCATTTTAGAATTTTATATCAATAACACAACTATGTATAACTACACTATACAAGCTTTAATAAAAAATGTTTGATGGAATATTAGATATCACAGATTAGTTGATACAGAATGGACACTTCGCTTATTCGAAGTGCTGCCACTATTGGCAGTACTTGGCGTTACCATGGGCGTACTCATTTCACTTTTGTTGTAGATAATGGAATGTCGGTTTATTGTTTCTACGAATATTATGGCAGTTTTATTACAAAAAGCTTTTATAATTAAAACTTTCAATAGTAGTTTTATTACAAAAAAACTTTTATAATTAAAACTTTCAATAGATTAATCCATTTTTATTAATAGTTGAGTTCGAGGCGTTTCGTTCATTTCTTGTATTACAAAAAATTTTTATAATTAAAACTTTCAATAGATTAAAACATCATTTTTTAAAAAACTTTTATAATTAAAACTTTCAATACATTAAAACATCATTTTTATTAATAGTTGAATTAATTAAAAGTTTCAATAGATTAAAACATCATTTTTATTAATAGTTGAGTTCATTTCAAGTGTTCTCCGTAGAGGCGCTTCGTTCGTTTCTTGTATATAATAGAGTCTATGAGAGTGTCCTATCTGTCTCAACTAATCTGTGATTAAATATAATCCATCAATCTGAAAGAGTCTCCAAGTTAAAGTTGATCGCATTTTAATTAACATATATAAATATTCCAATACTTGATCCTATTTAACATCAATTTCTTATAAACGGACAAGCTCTTTATGCCGTAGTTTACATGTATTTAAATTTGATAATTTTCTATTATGCTTTGTGAAATTAAAGAAAATGAATGTATTAGCAGCTTATATTTTGATAAGGAATAATATTGTGTTCTTTTACGATACATATGGTATATTGCACAAGTGGCCAAACTTCATATCGTTAATAGCCACATTGTGGCGCTCAAATATTTGAGATTCTCTTATCAGTTTCTTTCTGGGTCAATGAAAGAGGCATCAGTTTTTTATGGTAATCTTTAAAATACTACTATGATTTCAAAAATTGTTTATATTTCATATGCATTTATTTGGTATAGATGCATACTACTTTTTACAATAAATGAACAAATTGGAAATATTTTTTAAATTAAATAAGTATTTTCTCCATATTAACTATTGATTTTCATGGTATGGAAGACACATTGAAGGTACTAATGAGCCGCATGTTGCTTGCGAACAACAATTTGGCCACTATGAGCATATTGTGATACAGGGTGGCCAAAATAAAAGAGGCCCCGTGTCTTATTAACAACATACAGACAATTCATTCGTTTATTGTAAATACAGAATGAAAATTATTATTATGAAGAACAACATACTGAACATTCAATAGGTCAACAGTTCACGAGGTGCTGAAACTGTTCACCATGAACTTCGATACACAACTCAGTACGTCTCAGCATGTTTCTGGAAACTTTTGCTAATTCATTTGGTGAGATTTCCGCAATCGCATTGCAAATGTTTGTTTTCAACTCTTCAGTTGTATGCGGGTAGTTACTGTAGACCTTACCCTTTAAATTACCCTACAAATAAAAATCGCAGGTAGACATATCGGGCGATCTAGGAGGCCATAAACCTGCGAAACTGTACGTTCTTCTCCGACAGTTTCATGGACGTATGACATTGAAAGCCGTGAAGTGTGCGCCGTAGCTCCATCTTGCTTGAAAAACGCATACTCTCGTTCTTCCTCCGTTAGCTGCGCTATGAATGGTTGCAACAATTCGGGTTCAAATATCACGTTCAGTATAACACGGGGCCTCTTTTATTTTGGCCACCCTGTATAAAAGCCGGCCATCTCCAACATGACACATGAAAACTACGAGTACAAACGAATGCTTCTTCTTTTCAAAAATATTTATTTAAATTTTTATTTATCACGAGTGTATGAAACATTATTGTCATTGATAGCATTGTCTAACAAAATATCTAATCGCGTGATTATCTAATCAATCATCATAAACCTGACATGACGTGAACTGACTCATCACCTTCAGTTTGAGGGAAAAAATCATTTTTAGTGTTAGTATTTCAATTCTTATTTTTTTCTAAAAACAATAACTCAAGATTATTAATTTTTCTTAAAATGTATTACTCTATTAATGCAAGTGCTAAAATTTCGATTAAATTGCTAGAGATTCTTCCCTGTTCTCTATAACATAATCGAAAATGCGAAATTTCAGCATTTTGTATTAATACTGTATATATTTTCTATATGACAAATCATGTAGAAAAATATTCGCATATTACACTTTTATCTACCACAGAATAATTCTCTGGTACAATTTATGTGGCTAAAAAAAAAATTTCATATGGAGGAATTACGCATCAACAGTCGCGAATATCTAATATAATACCGTATGCAAAAAAAGCTTAGAATTGATGTTTATCTTATTTAAAAACTTTTTCGTTGATAGGACAATTACGGTTCTGTATATAGACGAATAATGTTTTCTATTTTTGTTATAAAAACAAATTTGCTGTATTTTATACTATTTTTTAACTTCCTGTTTTCAGTACAGTAGTTACAATTTACAAATTTTTCTACCATGAAAAATACAAACATATTAATTTATCATTTAGCTTTTTTATCGTTTGAAATGTTTTATTCATTGGCGCATTATGTAGTTTATTCTCTTTTGATTCTGAAAAATTCATTGCTCAATTATATATTCAATGAACTGCACTATATAAAATTTTAAAATTAGAAATTATTGCAAAGAAATTTGATATTTATATATTATTAGATAAATGCTTTCTGTCTAAATATACTGATTTATCACGTCCTAAATTTAATATATAAATTATTTAGAAGAAACTTATTCTTTTAAATTCAACGATATTCAATAAGAAATCAAATAATTTTTGAAAATTTTATAAGATTTTTGCAATTTTAAGTTTAGAAAATAACTTATTCCAGTATTTTTTTTTTTTAGTAACAGCTAGGAATTTATATTTTCATAAAACAGTTTTCTTTTGTTCAGCAATTTATTAGAATATAATTCAATAAGAAAATGTGTTTCCTGCAGGATATTATTTAAATACAATACTAAGGCCTACAGAAAGAGATTAATACTTGATTTTCTAATAATTACAAGATTAAGAATCTTATTAAAATGTATACTTCCAGCTCCTCGAGTAAATTGTAGAACTTTTGAAAATTTAGAATGTATATTCGAATACATAACCGCGTTTTAATGTATTCTTTAGAATTTTAGTTCGTAGAGTTTACTGATGAGGGCTCGATAGGGCCGAAAGTACTTTAATAAACTTTCTGTGTTTTGAAGAAATCGTTGATTACCTGCTCGAGGAGCTGGAAGTATACACGTATAATTACCACAGAGCAGCGTAGAGAGTTATTGCGTTCTTATTAAAATGTTTATTTGATATCAAAATTGAGAGAGAAAATATCTACAATTTTTATTAAAAATTAAATGATATTTAAATTATTGTTCAACTTCTTCCCAGAGTAAATTATATATATAAAACAAGCATATTTTGTATTTATTATTTATTCTTTAGTTCGTCATTTTACAACAGCAACCCGATAAAGTTTACTGGACTATAATAATAATTATTATATATTTTAATATACATTATTAACGAAAGGTTGCACTAATAATATCGGTTTGATCCACAATATAGTTTTCTCCATAAATATACATCAATTAATTTATAATTACAACAGAGGAGTAGCTACTATTTGGAGCATTTCTGGTGACACTTTATATAAATAAAAAAATATAAAATGTTTGAAACACATATTTTGAAATTCTCATCACAACAACATATAACCTATGAGCGCTGTGAATAGGAAAACTTACCAGGAATATAACCTATTAGAGACCATTGACAAGTAGCTACACTTATTGAATTGCACATATTTTTTACATTGATCTTAGAATAAAAAAAGTTTAGAATAATATAGTTCCACTTTAATAAGAATGTTCATCTTCAGTCTTTCTTCGTTCTTTGCCCGGTCATGATCGAATCTCGGCCGGGATCCATGTTCTAGATGGCAATGGATATTCCCAGAACCGATAAAATTATGACGATGGTGAGAAAAGATATAATGGCAAATGCCACAGGAAAGTCCGGCGACCAAATTTCAGCTAGATTCAATTCTCTGCTTTCGTAACTCTATATTAAATAAATAATAATAATAATTAAAAAATTTATAAAAGTAATAAATTTATTAATTGAAATTGTAATAAAGTAAGTTTTCTACCGAAGACAATCTTGATACCGAGAAAAATGTTCATTCATTAAAAGTATATCTAGAGGAAGCAACTCCATCTAACGGTGAAGTTGGTGACAGATCGATCTCATTATAGAGTGCAGAGACCTGTTAGGTTTGCCACCTGCCATGCTAGCAAGATAAGAGGCAGGCCATCCATCAGACTTGTCACGAGACTCCTTGCTCTCTAATTGTCAGCAAATCACTGCGCCATCATGCTATCAAATTAGGAGTGGCGACATCCGTGTGGATACTTCATCAACTGTCTTATCAAAGTCGCACAACGTACCTTCATCCGACGTCGACTGATGTCTTAATATCAATAACTAAACCCATTAGTTAAAATCGCATCCCGTCGCGACCGGATTCACAGTCGGACGATGGGAATTTTTTCGAATCGGGATGAAAAAAAACGGTATTTTCTTTTTTTTAAGTAAATAATAACAGTACGGCAATTTACCTGCTCGGCACATAAAATAATGGAACCGGCTAATGTTGAATATTTTTCACAATGGGAAACAAGCTTGATGGGTACGGTTTCCCGATGGTGTCTTAACTCGATTTGGTTACCCAGAGGAGGTGTGTTTACTGGCAGCCAGATTGTAGCCAATGGACCGACGAGAAGGTAATGAATGAATCGCTGCTCATCCTTCACGTCTGACGCGAGAATGTCTCACGGGATTTCCAGCCATTACTGGATAGCACGCAATATGTAAATAGCGGTTAGGTTGCCATTATCACTGACACTATGGAAGCAAGTTCGAGATATATCGAGCTGCCGTGAAACACAAAATGGTACACTAACTATATCAAGGGAGGAAGGAAATACTTTAGACCTATGACGCTATTTTAAAACCATCCGAAGTTTAAGCAGTTTCAGAAAACGCTTCTGCAAACTGTACAGATCTGTTTATAACTAGTCATTTTCCTTAATTACAATCTCCTTACTATCTCGACTAAATTTTTAATTTTTAACACTTTGATTAATCAAAAATAAACTTATTGATTTCAATTAAATAAATTCTCCCTTAATACCATTTTTATAATTAAAATAATTAACAATGTAAATAAAATATCTTTTACAAAGCTTAGAAATACATTAATATACTAAATAAAAGAAGAAAATATATATAAATCAAACCAATTTTTAGCAAAGTATATAAAAGCTATAAGATTAAGTAAATATTTTGTGCACATATAAAGCTAAAATAGCAATAAATTCTTAAATACTCCATTCTATATACAGTATTTAAGAATTTAATAAGCATTTACACATTAATAATTGAGATGATACTTTAAATTCAATCAAATCTAAATCCTTAAGTTAATATAAAATCTATAAATCTCCTTTAACTATTAAATCAATTTCTGATTGCATTATATGGAATCCACAAACATTTTTATATTTATTATTTTTCATCAATCTTTATTATTTTTTGTCCTCATTTTGTTATATAATATAATTGATAAACATTTGATTGAAATAGTAGTATAATTCCAAAAATATATTTCAATAAAAAAATTTAAATTTAGTAAATAAGATAAAAAATTTTCAAAAAATTGTGCTATTGAAATTAACTAAACATTTATAAAAATATAAAATTGGAAATTCTGATATGAACTTTTAGATTATTCAAAAGAATTTCAACATATTAATAGAAAAAAAATCATTAATTTTTAAAACACTAGACTTAAAACTTATCATAAAATAATAATCAATTTATTAAGTTAATAATTACCATATCAGCAGCTAATAAATTGCGTGTTCTTCTCAATAATGTTTGTGACTCAGAATTTTCAGTGATTCCAGCAATCATTATTAAATCATCATACATAGCTTTTAATATTGGAATTATCTATAAAAGCAATACTATAATTTATTAAAAAGCTCTTGAATTAAATTCAATCAAAATTATATTAACAATAGAAATTATTCTTCTAAATAAGAATATTCAAATATTATGCATATTTAATATATATCAGTTAATGTTATTTAAAAAAATTATTGAATAATTTACATTAATTTGATACATATATTCATGTTGGATAAATATTATTGGAATATTTTTTCTTATAACAAACTTTGTTATATATATTTTTTTTGTGTAAATAAAATTACAAGCCAATATCCAAATAATGAAAATTCAATACTGTAACAAAATAAACATATAGTAATTAAATTATGCATGCAGTATTGAAAATTAGTAAAAAGATTATTATTAAAATAAGCATTGTAACAAGAAATATAATGGTAGACACAACTTATTTTAATAAAAACATTTTCAAAACAAAATTCATAATACATCTCAATCATTTCACAATAAAATACTTCCAAGATGTAATTAAATTTGAGTTCTATTTTATTCTCTATTATTCATTCAAAATATAATTTGAATATTAGAAAGATAAAGATATCTTTTATTAATATTATAAACTAGATACTTCTAATAATTTTATATTTATTAGAATTAGATCAATAAATGAATGTCAATTTATCAATTGATGCTAGAAAAAAATTTTATTTTAGAAAATCAAATGTTTACTGATGAATTTCCAAAACAACAAGTTATGTACACATACAATTTTTAATAGATTATGCATGTAATATGTTTAGATTATCAAATATTGATTATTTTTATAAAATCATTTTTAATGAAATGACTGAAGTTTTTTTTTCAATTTAAAAGAGTCTCATGATATTTTGAAAAATATTCTAAAATTTAAATTTTTTTTTAATTTTAAGATAATCTCTCCAGCAATTATTATTTTACATGAACATCTGAAATTAAAAATCTTTAGATAAACAAAATAGTACCATATATATAATTTGTTAATGAAATTTAAAATAAACTTTTAAAATGCATGCAATTTTTAAATTTATATTATTAATTGGTTTCTAAAACTTATATTAAACTGTAGCACATTTTTTATACAAACTATATTATAAAATGATTATCCTGTTCAATGGTCAAAAACTATAGTATAGTTTATATATATATCTATTTATTAATAAAATTTTTTATATATTTTAATATATATATAAATTTATTATATTTATAAAATAAAATAAAAAAAATATAATTATATATCTATTTATTAATAAAAATTAATCATAATATTTCTTTTACATTTCTTTTTCCTATTACAATTTGTGATTAAAGATTCCTACAATTCTGAGGATTTATAATATAGTTATATAGTATAATGTTCTGCATTTCTTTTTTTAATAATAATAATAATTTATTACATTCATATTTCAAAAGTCTTATGTGCATGTTTAAATTCCTAAATGATAACAAATAGAAAAATAATAATAAATTTGTAGATTTTTATAGTTCATTTTTGCCTATGTTGGTAAATGTTTGTCTATCATAATGAAACAAACTAGCAGCCAATTTTATTTTCACATTATTGTAGCTATTTCAACTAAATCTGACATGATGACAAAGGATCTTTCTAAAAATTTTAATTACATTTAAAATTTTATTACCAATATGAAGTAAAATAGCAGTTAATTTAAAATACAGGTAGTCCTCAATTTATGCAATTTAGAGTTTTACAATTTCGAATGATGGAGAAGTTCAGAGAGAAACAGCAAGAACTCCACCTGGTCTTCATCGACATGGAAAAGGCATATGACAGAGTACCAAGACAAGAAGTTTGGAGAAGCCTCAGACTTAGAAATGCACCAGAGAAATATGTCCGGTTAATCCAAGAAATGTATAGGAAAACCACGACAAAAGTACGAACCTGCCTAGGAGAAACGAGCAGCTTTGAAGTGGGTGTGGGTCTCCATCAGGGCTCGGCACTGAGCCCTTATCTGTTCAACACAGTGATAGATGTCCTATCAGAAAAGGTCAGGGAAGAAGCACCTTGGAACATGCTATATGCAGATGATGTAGTTTTATGCGCAAGATCTAGAGCAGAGGTCGAAGAAAAGCTGGAGAATTGGAGGAAAGCTTTAGAAGACAGAGGACTGAAAATCAGCAGAAGCAAGACAGAATATTTGGCCTGCAACATACGGACCCAGGAAAACGAGGAGCTGAAACTGATGGAAACAACAATCAGGAAAATGGACCACTTCAGATACCTTGGTTCGATTGTTGATGAATTGAGCAAGACA